>PVKC010032744.1:0-14169 GCA_004027635.1 Crocidura indochinensis | reverse complement strand
AACCTTGCACTGAACTATTCCTACAAGATAACTTCAGTTGGATAACTGGTCACCCTTAATGCAAATTAATATGAAGTGTACTCAGGGCAGCAGAGTGAGTTTCATATTTGCTTAAATTAAACATTAAGTCAGCGCTAGCCTCAGATGGCCTTTCCAACTGTTCCGCTCTCAATTCTCTAAACAAAACTGTGAAATTCTGATCAACTTTTTTCTTCAATGTCTGTGTGTAATATCACTATTTGTTATTGTTCCAACCACAAATACATTTCTATCTTTTTCTGGGTTGTTTTGTAGCACTTGTCACAAACTAGAGTAACTCAATTGCCAGTCCCTGATTTAACTTGCCCTGTAACCCAAGCCATGTTACTTAATCACAGTAAACCTCACTTATAAAATGGGAAAACTACTACTTACTTCTTTATCTCTTAAATGAGATAAGAAATGAAAAAAAGTGTAGTTTAGTGAATTATGCCACACTATACATGTTCAGAAAATGTCCATTTCTTTTGTTTTTCTTTCTTGGGGAGTAAATCAATGAAGTTAACTATTTTATCTTACTTTTATATATATATTCCTGAAGCCTTCCTATGGTGCTTTGCATATTGTAAATATCCCATAAGTACATCTTTGAGGGAGGAACTCAATATTACATTATTTATTAATTTTTGCAAATTATTTATTAATAAATTTATTAATTATCACAGGACTATATCCTGTGATATTCAGGAACTACTACCCCAGACTCTGCTCTGGGGTTGCTCCTGGCAATCTTTAATGACCCATTATGGTTTGGGGATTCAATCTGGGCTTCCTGCTTTCAAATCATGTGCTCAATCCATTGAACTCTCTTTCATCTCTAAATATGATTTTTTTTAAGTTGCAGAATTCGTTTCCTCTAAAAAGGATTAATGAAAACAGCAACCTTAGAGGCTTAGTTTTGGCAAGGTCAGTCCCATACAATAAATATCAATAGCCCTTTTGCTCTGAAAAGTATAATGGTTTGGAAAATAATTTTTATGGACTGTTTGCTGTACTTGCTGTTTATATTCATATAAATACTTTATTTCTTAGAAGAGGCTCTTTGAGAACAGTTATCCTTTTCTATCTTATTTCTCCAAATCTTATTGAATACATTGGGAGAATTAGCAGTGCAATGGAATCAGAGCATGTCTATGGAGCAGCAGCCCAGCTGACACTAAAGATAATACGTTATCCATATTATAAATGCTTATTTGAAAATGGAGGAATTAATGCAAGATATATATGTTAAGCTCTATGAAAATAGTAAACAATCATTCTAAGGTGTAATAGGAGGGTTGATCAACTTGATTACATGTGTCTAGAGAAATGATATATGTACTTTGGACAGATACGTCTATATACCTATATATACTTGTATATACCTGTATATTCTGTATACTTAACACTACAAACAGCACACAAAACATGATGTGTCCTTAGGAAATATTTTTGAACAAATTACTAAATGTTGAAATACCCACATCAACCTGTGCAAAATTCCTTTGTGATCCTGTGGCCTCATGAAATCATGTTAATTCTGAAAAACTTGGGTGTACATAATTAGGAGCATAAACAATTTAAGAGAGAATAGATCAAGGTTATGAGATTCCCAGCTTTCAAAACTTCTGTAGAAAGTCATGCAGAGAATGACTTTTGAACAAGCTCCTTTTCTAGTTGATAAGCAGAACGTTACCTCTTCATTACTTGAGAAAACCCTGCAGAAGAATAATACTAACGGCAGTACTTATTATCTTTTTGCCTTTCATTTTCTTCCAGTAGAGGAAAGAGCAAGCTTTGTGTAAAAGGTTTTCTAATAGGAGAAGGAGGTTCCTGCTTTTTTACTATTACACTCTCTGAGGCATGTTGGAATTAGGGAGGAGTAGGAGGAATCCTTGCAAAGGAATGTTGGCTCCCTTCCCATCAGTGGGTAGTACCGGCTGAATCTCTGGGGTACAGTAATGGTCCTAGGCCTAGGCCATGTGCTCATCTTCTCTGACTCTTGATGTCCCTGGGGATATATGCTGGACCTTAGTACTTGGACCTCCTGGCTCACAAACATCTTTCTATTTAGTTACATTTTTGTGTGTGTGTGACACTGAGTGGGGGCAAGACAAGCCATAGCCAAGTAGCTGAGTCATTTATAATTATTTCTCAATCATTCCTCAATCTTTTGAGCTCATTGCCACTCCCTTAAGTTTTGTGCAAATGATTCCAAACAGAATTTCTACTTGTTAGGTAAAGGTAAATGGATATTATGATTTTATGGACCAGGAAATGTATTTCCATACACTCTGTAAACTAGCTTTAAACTTTATCAAGGAATGAAGGAAGGTTGGAATAAGAAGTAAAAATGGGTTTTGATAACCATGCATAATTGCCCCCCATTCAAAGCAGGGCTTTATCCAGTAAACTCCCTTAGAAACTGAAATTGTTGGGGCTGTATTTGCCTTGCACCTGGCCACCTTGGATTTGATCCCTATCCTTTATGGTTCCCTAAGCATTGCCAAGAGTGATTGCTGAGCACAGTCAGGAGTAAACCCTGAGTATGGTCCAAAACAAACCAAAACAAAATTTAAAGACATATTAAGTCCAGCGGATGATTAAATGGAAATTTGCTTCTTTTCCTGGTTTTTCAACCTCTACTTGGTTGAATGAGGGAGCATAATTTAGCATTAAAGAAGAGATGTAAGTCACTTCTTTAGGACATGGACAAGTACTTAGCTCTTGGATAGACTGGGAAGACTCATTCTTCATTCTTCTGCTAGGGGAAGTTTTCTCTTCGTACTAAGTTTGTGTGTGTGTGTGTGTGTGTGTGTGTGTGTGTGTGTTCAGGGGTTTGATTCCCTCAGTGTTGGTTACAGTTGTGCATGAAATAGACAGCAATTTTTTCAGTTAATCCAGAATCTGTGCCCACGTCGTGTAGGTGAAGTCTTTTTTTTACCCTCTTCTTCAACTAATTATATGCCTTGCCTGTGCAACTGTAATTATTTTACCAGCATCTGCAAAGCCCATGTCATTTCTCACTGAAAATGTAGTCAGAAAAATAGCAGAAATAAGCTTATCTTGAGTGGTAGAGCAATTAAGAAATCCTATGGTTCGAAATATTGACCACAGCTTCTTACCAATGAAGAAGCCCAAGCAATAATTCAATATTGTCATTTATACTTAATTTCCAATGGGGACTTAAATTTATATTCCCTATATTGCTTTTAATAAAAAAAGAAATACTCTAATGGCCAAAAAGCTAGCACAGAGGTTAAGATGCTTAACTTGTACACAATTAAGTACATGTGGTTGAACAATGTAGAGTTTAAAAAAAATTTGCAGAACACAAAGCCTTGTGATGTCTGATAGACTACTCTTTTATTATTATTATTCTGAGTGATTTTGCTCAAAATCAAAAATGTATTCTGGGGCATTTTTCATCCTTTCATTTCATGGCTATTTAAATCCAACAGGCTATTTAAATTCATCAGGGTTTCATGATGTAAAGTCCAGTTTTGCCCCAGAAATATGGCAGGACTTTACCTTTTAATATTATAAAAATAAATTGATAAAGTAAATTACAAAGCAAGTAGACTTTGTTATGACTCTTCTCTATTCTTGATGTCACTGGTAGTAAATTCTCTCTGAATACTCTACTCCCGTTGAAGTTCCCTTGTTATGGGGTTATTTATTTTTTTTAAATCTTGGGCTTTTTTGGGACACATTTCTTCTTTTAGATACAGGCTTTTCATCTTTGATACAGATAATGATTTTAAGAAATTTAGAGTAGTGAACATAATCCCCATAGAATATTTTTCTTTCTTTCCCTTCCAATACAGTGCAATTAAGATCAGGGTGCCCTGATAAATTCATTTGTATGTCAGGGAATATATATGAAGCTTCTCATTTGAATGGAACAGAGACTAGTTAAACTTATGTCTTGTTCTTTCCAGTGCCACAATATTTTCCAGCCTCTCCTCCAGTTAGCTGAGCTCTGTTTGAGCGAATGAAATGTGGGTGGAAGTACTGTGCATTATGTCAATGATTGATTCATAAAAACTATCCTGGGGGGGAAGGAGAACCTTCTATTTCTCTCCTTTTGCTATCTTGTGGAAGTTTATTTTGGTGGTTTTGGAATCCATTTTGCAGATGGTGAACCAAAATTTTAATGTAAGCCATCTGATTTAATAGAGCCATCTGATTATTGGGACATTTATTTTAACTTGGGTGAATAAACTGTCTCATACTTCCTATTCTTTTACTGTAGCTAGTAAGGCATTAACAAATGTAGATACAATTTCTGTCTCCAAAGACCCCTCTATTCTGAGAGGTACATCAGAACTCTGGCCCAGTAAACCATTGGTATGAATTGCTTGTAGATGTCTGGCCTTCTCAGATCAGTGGGGGAAATTTGGTAAAATCACCAATAATTAAAAATATGCTTAAACATATTAAAGATGAATAGGAATAATCTAGGTGCTTCCCTGTACCTTGAAAATTCAAAATCCCGTGTAATAATTTAGATCATGATGCATAAAACCTGTGATGGGAACCTTTATAAAATTATGACAAAGAAGGGTTGTGCATTTGGTGTATATACCATAATCCACTAAGAGCTAGTGTATTTTATTTTTCATTATTTTTTATATTTTTATATTTGTTTGGTTTTCAAATAATGCAGAAAAATATCAAGTCAAGGAATATGTTCATTTTGTAAAAGGAGAAATTAAGATCAACTGAACTGTACAAGTGTTTTTTTTCTGAGAATTTAGCAATTGGAACGGAGAGATAGCACAATGGCAGGGCATTTGCCTTGCATACAACCGATTCAGGATGGACAGTGGTTTGAATTCTGGCATTCCATATGCCAGGAACAGAGCCAGGTGTAACCCCTGAGCACTTCCGGTGTGACCCCAAAACAAACAAACAGCAACAACAACAAAAAGAATTTAGCAATCAGTTAAATTGGACATATGAATTACTGTGCAAGTTGGGAGATTCCAGGATCAGTGGAAACCTTTGGGATATTAGAGTAAAAAAGAATTGGATTAGAACTTTGTCTCAGGGGTTTCTTATTGGTGTAGCTTTGGTGTTCTCTAACCTCAATTGTAAAAATGTGATGTTTTAGTGTTTGGTAAATTGACTTAAATAAAGTCTTTAACATTGTACAGATGCTTTCTATAATCTAGTGCATTTTTTATATTTACATGCACTGCATTTGAATTGCTGTTCCTTATTGTTCCTTGTTCCCACTTTTTGTGTTACTGACCTCTGCTTGATCTCATTCTTGGTAAGGCCTTAAGAAAGACCCTTTCATTCTGAGCATATCTGATCTGAAAGTAGAACAGTACGGGAGAGTTGAGGCTGGCATGAACCACTCTAGCCAAGGACATAATGTTTTGCATGCCACGCAGTGAGGGGGTTCTGCTATCCTTGGTGGACATTTCTACATAATTATCACTGAGTAACCAATGTTTGAGAAGTAATACCACTGAATTAAGTTATGAAGTCTGTAAAGCTATTGCCTGACAAAGATTTAGATACTTTTAGTTAGTCCAGGGAGGAAAACCTCATACAAAGCATACAAGTAAAAAGAATTGAACCTTTATTTCTACAAACATAAACACTTTCCCTACATTTTTTGAGAATTTCTCTTCCTTCATCTCCTCTCCAGTTCTACTATTTTCTTCAGCTTCTCATATTCCTCAAAATATTTGAAGTCATTTCTAATTTTTCAACTTTTAATTTAAATCTTTCCCCCAATATGTAGTTTTAATTTTAATATTCCCCCCAATATGTAGTTTTATAGAGTGCTACATGTAGGGTAATATCATATAAGGGTAATCTTTGTGATCACTCATATATCTTGTAGTTCTAAACATATTGCATTGGGCTTGTATAAAAAATGAAAGTCAAGTCCTTAGAGACTTGAGGTGATTCACTCGAAAAGGAATAAAAATGTTTCCTAGAGAAGCATAAATCAAGGAAAGATGCCACCTGGCAGTATGAGTCCTACCTTATTAAACTTGAATTCTGCTCTTGACGTGGTGGAGGCAGAGGTGCTTAATAAGTGCTAATAATGACTAATATCATATCATGGATGTTAATTGAATATTGACAAGTATCTAAAAGCCAAAGTAATAAAGTTACTGCAGGGGCAGAATGGGTGGTGCTCTCCTGGGTTTAATGTCTCAGAGATTTGGAAGCAATGTACACAGTTTTCTTAAACCAATCAAATGCCACCATTCTGTGTGTGTGTGTGTGTATGTGTGTGTGTGTGTGTGTGTGTGTGTGTGTGTTTGCTATCAGAAACCTCCAAACCCTCCCTACTCCCATTTCTCTTATACTACATACTAGACACTTTTTTCTTTATTTATTTAAAAGTAGCTTTGGGACAGAGTTATAACACAGCCAATAGGGCATTTGCATTGCACGCTGCCTACCCAGGTTCAATCCCTGGCATTCCATAATGTCCCCTGAACCTGTCAGGAGCAATTCCTGAGTGCAGAGCCAGGAGTAACCCCTGAGCACCATTGGGTGTGGCCTAAAACCAAAATAAAATGTATCTTTATTATTATTTTTTATTTTAGGCACTGGTTTTCCATCCATAAGGATTATGGATTATGCAAGAAGGATTTCATGACTAATATACTCTAGCACCACACCCTTCAACAGTGTCTTCTCTCCTTCATGTCCCCAGTATTCCTCCTGACCCCTGACATGGTAAACTTCTTTAAAAACCAGTTCTCAGTTTGTTGCCTTTGGGCCTTTATTATTTTCCTACTATGTTTCTTTATGTCCCACATATGTAATGACCATGCATGCACTGTTAAGTCCTGAACCTGGGCCTCTCACATGCAAACAAACCATGTACCCCAAATACTATTAAGTTAGAAATTGAAAGGAATTTATTTGCTGCCTACTTTAGATTCTGGGAAGGTTCTTGGGCCAAAACGAAATTATTTTCACCTATTGGAGTAAAGCACAGTGAAGCAGGTAGAATTTAGCTATTTGATCTGCCTTTAATGAGCATTTGCTGTTCAGTGGCATTGCATGGCATATAGAATTTCTGTTCAAGTGAGTTGGGTAAATTTCTGATATGAAGCAGGCATGATATGACTGTGCCATTCCTTCCTAGTTTGAACAGTGCCAGAGCACTCACTCACTCATTGGCTTGAAGCCCATAGGCTTCCCTTTTTTTTTTTAATGTCACTAGTTTGCACCTGTTGTACCCATAATTCTAATTACAGTTTCAGATGGCAGGAGCAAAGTTAATTGGAAGAATGTTGAGGTGTTGGAACTTTAATCATGTTTCTTGGGGAAAATGAAAAATGACCAGAACTGACTTATGACCAGAAGTTGATTTTCATTCGCTGTTCTCTAAGATCAGAGAAAATAACAGACATGCAGATATATCTATTTTTTTCTTACTGCTCTATTTTCTTTTCTTTTTTTTTTTTGGTTTTTGGGCCACACCCAGTGACGCTGAGGGGTTACTCCTGGCTATTAGCTCAGAAGTCGCTCCTGGCAGGCATGGGGGGGGGGGGCATATGGGGAACCAGGGGGATCGAACCGCGGTTCGTCCTAGGTTAGCGCAGGCAAGGCAGGCACCTTACCTCCAGCGCCACTGCCCGGCCCCCACTGCTTTATTTTCTATATTTACTTAATAAACTTGTTTTTGCTTTTGGGTCTGGCATTTTCCATGTACATCTGGCAGTGCTCAGGAATTACTCCTGGCTCTGAACTCAGAAATTATTCTGGTGGGTTTAGGGAATCTTGTGGGTTGATGGGGATTACACCAAGTCAGCCATGTGCAAGGTAATTGCTTTATTCACTCTGGTCCCAACCTCATGGTTTTCATCTCTCCAGATGAATGAGGTTGACAAGATTCATGTTCTCTCCTTGGGGTTTCTTGAAGACACCCCCAAATGTTGTTTATAGGTTCTTCTGGGGACTTGAAAACTTTCTTGTCAATGAGCCAAGAAATGAGTTAGTTACATTTCATGCTTAATGAATTTGTCAATATACCTATGAAATTTTACATGGATAATTTATGTAACATAATGAAAAAATAGTTTGCCTTTGTAATATTTCATACTTTAAGACATTTCTATAGTGAGACAAGTATGTAACCTGCACTTAATTCTCATTCATATTTACTCATGTACATGGAAAAATCAAGAGTCTGTTTTCCACTAATTTGATATAATTATTGTTCAAATGATAAAAGTCATGCCTTTAGTTTTCAAGATTCTATATACTTCTTTATGCTGGTAACATGTTCAAGGAGGAACTCTTGAATCTGAACAATCATGGGCAGTGTTAGTTTTTATTTTGAAAGAGTAAATTAGGGGGAAAAAATCACTTCCACAGAAAGGCTGTATGGCTGCTTGTTCCTCTGCATAGTGTCTTCTACTCAGCTATGCCTGTAGCTTTAGGAAGTGAGAAATAACAATTAGAGGTGATTTCTTTATGGTTTTTGTCTGATGATACCTTTGATAACATATCATGGAGAACCAGACCAAGACACTCTCAAACAAAAACAGAAACCTTATTGACTCAAGATCCTCCTCATGAGAAGTTTGGGTCTAGGACTTGGTCCTCCCAGGCTAAACCTGGTTGATAAGTCTTCTGATCTGGTTTCTTTGGTTCTTGTTTTTCCCTCAGTGGAGCACATTTGTCATTAGACTAGTTTCAAGATGAAACCCTGACTTCTTAGTCTCAGTAAGCAAGTCAGAGGAAAGAAGAATTATTTATATGTATTTTTATATTTGTTTCTCAGCTATACCCACTGATATTCAAGGGTTTTTCCTGGTGGTGGTTAGGTACTGGGGATTGAACCTTGTACTCTTGCATGTAAAGCATGAACTCCACCAACTGAAGCTGGTCATTGAAGAATATAGCCCATGAGAGAGAATTTCTTTTGACTTCTATGTGTGAAAAGTCTCCTTCATATTTGAGTGTTACTGCTTTGTTTGTTTGTTTTATTTTGGAGCCATACCCGGTGGTGCTCAAGGATTAATCCTGGCTTTGAACTCAGGGGTCATTCCTGGTGGTGCTCAGGAGATCATATGGGATGCTGAGGATCAAAACCAAGTGTGCTGTGTCCAAGATAAATATCTTACATTCTGTTCTATCACTTTGGCCCTTTATGTTAATACTTATTGTTATCTAGAAGTCTTCCAGTTTATAATAGTTTCCCTGAAATAAAATCATTTGGAACAGAGGAAAAGTTTTATTCTAGACATAGTCAAACATATGAGTTCCTCACATTAAGTACCTCTCAAAACATCATGCTAAGCATTGTTCAGGAAGAATTCACCCTCTTTTTGCTTATAGTTTTGGATGACATTACAATTATCTATGTGAATTGTGCCATATTACCTTAATGTTCTAATTACTACCTTCTTGAAGGAAGTATTTCTGATTTTTAAATTTTGATAATTAGCTTCTTTGCTCCATTTTAGAAAGGGTTTTAAAAACAATTATAGCTAAATATTTAATCAATATGGACTCAGGCTATGTTGATGGAATGTAATTAATGCCTAAAATTATTAAAATGTCTATATTTTGTTTCCCAATTAAATTAAACCATGTAACATTTAAGTCATTAAAAAATTCACATTCAATTTTTTTTTTTTTTGCTTTTTGGGCCACACCCAGTGAAGCTCAGGGATTACTCTGACTATGCGCTCAGAAATAGCTCTTGGCTTTGGGGTACCAAATGGGATGCCAGGGATAGAACCCAGGTCTGTCCTGGGTCAGCCATATGCAAGGCAAACGCTCTACCACTGTACAATCACTTCGCACCCCACCTGCAATATTATTGTCAGAAATTAAACTGAAAATAAAATGAAAGCTCTCCATTTGTAAACTTGGTGAGGAGGCTCTATTTATAAATATTTTCTACTCTTTGTTGCTTTTTTGGCTGTTTTTCTGAGAACTAGGTCTATGCTATTTCTTTTCTCTTGTTTCCTTCTTTTAAAGAAGGAGTTCCATCCTCTTTTGCTCTTTTTGTCTACGGAAAAAAAGAAATAAAGACCTATTTATAAGAAGCCTTGGGAATAAGTAATGAAGCAAGGTTTCCCATGTTTTTATTTATTATATTCTTTCTCTTTTCTTCCAATTTACTTTTTTTTTTGGCTTTTGGGTCACTCCCGGTAGTACTCAGGGGTTATTCCTGGCTATCTGCTCAGAAATCGCTCCTGGCAGGCACGGGGGACCATATGGGACACCAGGATTCGAACCAACCACCTTAGGTTCTGGATCGGCTGCTTGCAAGGCAAACGCCGCTGTGCTATCTCTCCGGGCCCTCCAATTTACTTTTAAAATAGATTTTAATGTTAGAAAGTGAAGCCATGGTCAAAATACAGAAACATTAATGCCAGAGTGACATGTGTCTTCAGGGCCAGAGACTGCCATTCTTGTACTCAAAGACCTAGGTATCACTAAACAAATGCCAATGTTTACAGGTTAGTAAGGATATCATTGATTCCTGATAATTGGAGAAGCTAATTATCCTGGTGGGTCAAGCTTTGCTTATTTATTTTTTTCAGCCTCCTCCATTGTTTACTACACCAAAGGTTAATGTCCAAAGTAGAATGTGCTAGGCAAAGCAGTAGGAGCTAAGTCCCCTTTTAGTGTCTGGATTAGACATGTTACAATGCCTGAACAGTGAATGCCCCAGTTCCTTGACACTCTCCCTATCCCTGTCCATCTTTACACAGTAGCTATGTACCTCTTATATGTTTAGGATCCTTGCTAGGGTCTGTAGGTCTCTTTATCAATGCCAAAACACCATTATGTGGATGCTACAGAGATGTCTTGCAGATGGATAAAATGGAGGTTTGCTTCTGGTAGAGGGTCAGAGAACATTTAGGTTGAGTACGATTAACCATAAATTTGTCACATCAGGAGCTAGAGAGATAGTACAGTGGGTAAGGTTCTTGTATTGCAGCGGTCAACTTAGGTTTGTTCTGGGCATCCTATGTAGTTATTCCCTGAGCACAGACAGGAGTAATTAGGAATGATGAGCCAATAGTAAACCCTAATTGTTGTCAAGCATGACATGACCCCATGATAAAAACAACAACAATAATAAAAGGTTTTAAAAGACTAGTAGTTTGTTGAAGAAGTTTGAAGTCCTAATTAGGCCTCAGCTTATCAACTTTCACTTTGGTTTCTTCAATATAAAAGCAGCTTTATGTATTAATATCAACAGCAGTAACAATCCCTATCTGTACATTCAAAACCGTTAACTCAATTTTGGGTCACCCACAGAGCAATTTAAAAATCAAACACCATTGTTATTCCTGCTTTGCTAAGCCAGGATATCACTCAAAGTTGGTGCAGTCCACAAGTAGTCTTATACCTATATCTTCTGCCCCAAATCCAAATGTATTCCTTTTAATCCAATGTATAGGATCCATGTGGTCCATGGAAAATGGGCTATGCGGAAAACAGGATTTCAGGAGTTGTTCCTTGGTTGTGTAATTTCTGTGCTCTCTTTGGCAATTTTTTTTAACCTTTCAAAGCCTCAATTTCCTTTTGATTTTCTTATATTAGAACAACATGATGAAGCAGAAGTGATAAGCCTTAAAAACAATATGATGTATATATTCAAGCCACTTTTGGAACACTTTCTTTCCCCTATTATATTACTAGAGATCAATTAAAAGAAATATTATAATCGGTTGTTCACATAATTTAATACTTCTTTTAAAATTAGGGAGCAGATGTTGCAGTAAAATTGGTGCTGGCACCTTTTCTAAAGCTTATAATGAAATCAGAGCAAAACCTGGTAAATTAGATAATATGATAAAATATTTAATTTTATAGTCTCTGCATTTTTATTTTCCTCATTTCTTTTGCTTATTTTAAACTTCTTTTATATTTTGATAAAAATCTCTCCAAAGTAAGAAATCTTAATACATTTTTAAGCACATTCTCCACTGATGCATCAGAGAGAATAAAATGAAGATTACAATCTCACCAGTAAATATGAACCCAATGAAAATGTTGTGTTAGTGAAGAATATTTGTGAGCTTGTGCACTTTGGCAAATCTCTTGCAATACTTTTTTCACGTATTGTATATTTTTTCAAGTTTTACTATTTCTGATTATATTGTCAAAGTTGACTTTTCCATAGTATGGATTATGGGCATCAATAATAAAGAAATAACGCCAAGATGCTTGTGCTAGATACTGGTCAGTATTTACAGAAACCAAAATTATTTTATAAAACAGAAATAGCATGTAATTGATTAACAAAACTCTTTGGAAAATGTTTGAAAATACCTTTCTTTTTTTTTTTTTTTTTTTACAGTTTAGTAGCATTTAGGGTAGTTGATGCTTGTAATATAAATTGGAGATAGATTTTAGACTAAAATCTTTGATAAAATTGAATTTTTTATATTTTTTAGTTTTTGGTTTTTGGGTCACACCCAGTGATACTCAGGGGTTACTTTTGGCTTTGCACTCAGAAATCGCTCCTGGTCATCTTGGGGGGCTATCTGGGGTGCTGGGTATTGAACCTGGTTCATTTCCAGGTAGGCAGGATGCAAGACAAATGCCCTATTGTATTGCTATTAGTTAGGTCTTATAAAGTTGGATTTTAAACTTGTTAAAGGGGGTTTGTCTACAGCTGATTTTTTTATTATTATTCTGTGACTGTTTAACAAATAGAAACCACTCAATGAGGCCCTTCCATGCTTCACACAGGACTTACGGTTTGCCAATGTAAGTTACCTGTGTCCAAGAACATGTCAGATGCATTTCCCATGTCTGCTGCTGGACCTGAAAGTAACTAGAAAATTGACCATGTCTCAAAGCTAATACAATTTGATCATGTTTTCATATTATTTATATGCAATTTCTTAGAGAAGGAAAATAATTCTTCTCGAGTTGTGTTATATGTACCATTACTGTTACACTTACAAAATTTGTTTCTTGGAATCAAGACAGTTGTAGGCTAAAATAAAAGACAAATATTTGAAGAGCTTCCACATTACTTTTTACATACCTGGAACCAATTAAATTTCACAACTGTGCTGCCCAAACTCCATTCAAATACACAAATTGAGTCAATTTTGGCAGGTTTCTAGTTTTATTATGTCTTTTGTAATAGTTCCCCTTATTGAGGTGTGTGTGTGTGTGTGTGTGTGTGTGTGTGTGTGTGTGTGTGTGATTTTACTAAGCATAAAAATGAGATAGTGGAAAATTCAAGAAATGGCACATGAAGCTAGAAATCTTCATGATTAAAATATTTGCCAAGATCCTGAATATTTCCCAAACGATGTTCTCAAAGTTTCCTGTTTCTGGAAGACAGATTTACATGGGACAGTAAATAGACTTAGTATCTATTAAAGCCCATTCCAGTAAGAATGAGATTCTTTTTTAAAGTTATTTTAATTAAGTGAAATTATTTTTTAAATATTATCTTTATTTAAGCACCATGATTACAAACATGATTGTAGTTGGGTTTCAACTATAAATAAATAAAATTCCTTGGGGTCCGGGAGATAGCATGGAGGTAAGGCGTTTGCCTTTCATGCAAAAGGTCATCGGTTTGAATCCCGGTGCCCCATATGGTCCCCCGTGCCTGCCAGGAGCAATTTCTGAGCATGAAGCCAGGAGTAACCCCTGAGCACTGCCGGGTGTGACCCAAAAAAACAAAACAAAAAAAAAACAAAAAAAAATTCCTGATACCCCAAAATGAATAGAATTTTCCTATAGCTCTTCTTTTTTTGACTCATTCTTTTTATTGAGGTGTCATAGTTTATAACTGAAGCCATTCTACACGTGCAGAATTACTCGATCAGTCCCTCACCAGCATGTTAGTATCTTTCCACCTTTGTTCCATAGTCTGTTTTCTCTAGCCCCTTCCCTTGCCCCCTTAATTTTCATTCTATTGATCATACCTCAGAGTTTCTTTGCACTGGGAAACTATTCTCCATTTTTAAAAGCATAGTACAGGGGTTAAAGTAATTGCTTTGCACACTGTCAACTCTGGTTTTCTCCCCTAATATACCACATATGGTTCCTTTAACACCCGATCAAAACATGATCATAGTTGGGTTACAGTCACAAACAGGACACCACCCTTTACCAGTGTAATATTCCCCCCCCCCTTCCCATCCCATGCCTGTATTCAAGACAGGAATT
>PVKC010032743.1:0-14259 GCA_004027635.1 Crocidura indochinensis | reverse complement strand
TTTTTTTTTTTTTTTTTTGGTTTATTTTGTGAGTATGGAGCACAACTGGCAGCACTTAGGGGTTACTCCTGGCTCTGTGTTCAGAAATTGCTCCTGGCTTGGGGGACCATATGGAATGTCTGGAATCAAACCAATGTCTATCCTGGGTCAGCCACATACAAAGCCCTACTACCGCTGTGCTACTGCTCCAGTCCCGGTTCCATTAAGGTCAAAAGTTTGAAAATGATTCAAAGTTCAGATTTGAACCTGGAATATGACCAATAGTAAACTGAGCGATCAATCAATAAAAAAGGATCCAGTTGGATGGGCTGGAGCAGTGGTACAAGCGGTAGGGCCTTTGCATTGCATGTACTGACTTAGAATGGATGAACATGGTTGGATCCCTCGGTATACAATATGGTCCCCCAAGTCAGGAGTGATTTCTGAGTGCATAGCCAGGAGTAGCCCCTGAGTGTCATCAAATATCACAAAAATTAGCAGGCATGGTAGAAAAATATAAATAATAATAAATATAAATAAAATATAAACAATAAAAATCTGAGAAAATAACATTGAAAAAAGATTTATAATAAAGACTTGGGCCTGGAGAGATAGCACAGTGGCGTTTGCCTTGCAAGCAGCCGATCGAGGACCAAAGGTGGTTGGTTCGAATCCCGGTGTCCCATATGGTCCCCCGTGCCTGCCAGGAGCGATTTCTGAGCAGATAGCCAGGAGTAACCCCTGAGCACTGCCGGGTGTGGCCCAACCCCCCCCCCCCAAAAAAAAAGAAAAGAAAGACTTGAGGGGCTGGAGTGATAGCACAGTGGGTAAGGTGTTTCCTTGCATGCGGCTGACCCGGCTTCCTCCACATCCCATATAATCTCCCAAGCCTGCCAGGAATAATTTCTGATTGCAGAGTCAGGAGTAACCCCTGAGCACTGCCAGGTATATCTCTGAACACTGCCAAATATATCTCAAAAACTAAAACCTTAAAGAAAAAGAAAAAACTTAAATGATCCAACATCTAGTGAGGCAAAAATATTTCACTGCAAAAACAAAACAGGCTAATGTTAATCAGTACTCATTCCTATGGAAAACAGAAAAACCAAATAAACTAGCAAATGAGAAGTGACTTCTGAAAATGAAGACTTATTTCGGATACATATGAGGTCTGTAATCTGTGTATACTGTAGCTATGAGAATGCAGAATTCCTATAATGTGGGAATTCTTAAATGTTTCAGCATTTAATTCTAGAATGACATATTGACTATTAATAGAAGAAACAACCATATAATTAGAAAACTATATTTTATTGAGGTAGGAAAATATATACTTCATGTAAAACTTAAACATAATGCCAAAAAAATTAGACATTTAAGTTTCAAAGAGATAGCATAATGGTAGGGCCTTACCCTGTATGCAGTAGATACAGGACAGATGGTGGTTCGATTCCCAGCATCCCCATATGATGCCCCGTGCCTACCAGGAGCGATTTCTGAGCACAGAGCCAGGAGTAATCCCTGAGTGCTGCCAGGTGTGACCCAAAAACCAATAAATAAAAGTGACATTTAAAAAACTGAGGTTAAAAGAAACAAACACCTGAGATAGACTGCTGGTGGGAATGCAGACTGGTCCAGACTTTTTGGAAAACAATATGGACATTACTCAAAAAACTAGAAATTGAGCTTCATAGGACACAGCAAAACCATTCAAAACACTAAAACACAATACAGAAAAGTCCTCTGTACTCCTATGTTCACCGCAGCACTATTTACAATACCAGAATCTAGAAATAACCCAGTTGCCCGAGAACAGATGAGTGGATAAAGAAACTGTGATACATCTACACCAGGGGTCTCAAACTCAGTTTACCTGGGGCCGCAGGAGGCAAAGTCAGGGTGGCCCTTGAGTGCAAAGTCAGTAGTAAGCCTTAAACATGGGGGGGGGGGGAACCCAATAACTAAAACAAAACTAAACAAAAAAAAGATTCCTGTACAGAGGGCCGCAAATGGCCTGTGGGCCGCGATTTTGAGACCCTGGATCTACACAGTGCAGCTATTAGGAAAAATGATGTCATGAAATTTGCCTATACATAGATGAACATAGATTATTATGCTAAGTGAGATGAATCAGAGGAAGAGGGCTAGATGGAGAAAATTCTCACTCATCTATGGAATATATAGCTAAAAAAGATAGTATGGTAATAATATCTAGAAACAATAGGGGTGAGAGCAAGGAGGACCAAAAGATGGTAAGAAGCTTGCCACAAAGACTGAAGCAGTGCAGTTAGGGTAGAGAAAACCATTAAGACAATGGATAGTTGAAATGATTACTCTGAACAATAACTGGGTGTTGGATAGAGATAAAGTTATATTCACATATATATATGCTGGAGAAATAATTCAATTATATATAATAATATAGATTAACAATAGTGCAATTCACAGTATCTAAAAGGATGTGAAGGGAGTTTAATGCTTGCCCCAGAAGTAGGCATGTGGGGGAAAACCAGCAACATTGGTGGTAGAAAATGTTTATAGATGAAGGGTGGTGTGTATTCTAAGACTGAAACCCAATCATAAACAACTCTGTAATCATGGTATTTTAAATAAAAGAAAAATAAAAGCTGAGATGGAAACAAACAAGTATACAAAGATCTAAAGTGTTCTCTGATTTTTTTTTAGGACAATTTTGTTTTGTTTTGTTTTGTTTTTGAACACAGTGCTACTTGGGAGCTACTCCCAGATTGGTGCTTAGTCAGTGGTCATTCTTAGTGGATTCAGGGATCTGAGCAAAGCATAAGCTCAGTCCGTTGAATTATTTCTCCAGCCCCAGGGAAATTGTTAGAGAAATTCTTTTAGTGGTTATGTCTTTAGAGATTTCTAAGTGTTCACTCATCTTCACTCAAACTCAAAAAAAAAAAAAAAGTATAAAGTAGGGGCCAGAGAGATGGCACAGCAGTAGGGAGTTTGCCTTGCATACAGCCAATCCAGGACAAAGGTGGTTCAAAAATCCAGCATGTCATCTGGTCCACCATACCTGCCAGGAGCAATTTCTGAGCACAGAGCCAGTAGTAACCCAAGAGCTACTGGGTGCAACCCTAACACTCCCCACCCCACCCCTCCGAAAATTATAGAATAATGACTGATATTAACACTACCATTATTCAACTGCCATACTTTACAATGTGACCTAAATATTTTATTTCTTTAAATATAAACCAAGAGACACAAAAGTACTTCATATTCATTCAACCTTCCAGCAAGTGTGTGTTTTAAGATATCTGGCAATACCTTGCTATTCAGAAAGTAAAAGAGAAAACAATTTATCATCTTCCAAGGGCTGTCTAAATAAAGACATCTTTATGTTTGCAAACAGGTACCTTCAATTTTGTGTTCATCTTTGCTGTAATGTTTTGAATAAAAGCCACCAAAAATTATACAAAAGAATCACAATGGAGAGAGGGTAGGTACTACAGGAAAGAAATCAAGACTAATATTAAAGTAAGTCATCTCAGTTGGCTTGGGTGCTATGCAATTTAGGTTTTCACCATAAATTCTCACCCTTGAAATATATATAATTAATCACTCTTGAGAATGATATAATCTGAAATAATTTAAATGACCTGTTTCGTCTTCAAAACATATATTAGCATTTTAGGAAGTCAAACTAAAGAAAACCTGTGTGACTAAAAAACAATGAGAGAAAATTTAAAGCACTACTGAAATTGACAGAAATGAGTGGTGGCGCAAGCGGTAAGGCATGGCATGTACTAGCCTCGGATGGACCATTGTCCGATCCTCCGATGTCTCCCAAGCCAGGAGTACCCCTGAGCATCACCGGGTGTGGCCGAAAAAACAAACAAACAAACAAACAAAAATTTCCTGCTCATCAAGATCAGAAATGAATGTAATATATTGTCTTCAATTCATCTATAGAATCAACTTAATTTTAGCTATATTTTTTGGGTAGAAACTATTAAAATAATCTTAACATACTGGTACATTCCAATCTGAATTCTACACATCCCAACTTGGAATGTATTAAATCCCTTTTTTTACTCCCTGGGTTTTCCTGATCACTTTCATGTTCCCTAAATAAAATTATTTTACCTGAAAAGTTTTAATATATCTATAGAAATAAACACAATATTTAAACAGTTAATTAACAAAATAAAGGAAGAACAAGAATAGGGTCTTGGCCAAGAATATATTAAGCCAAAGGACACAGTGAAACAAATGGAAAAGAACAAAATCCCAAAAGAACCTAGATTATAGACATAAGAGTGCATACCATGAAAGTATAGTTTGAATATTCAAACACAATGTTTAAGTACCAAGCTATAATGTATGTCTATCCAGGTTGGATATAAGCACAGCACTTTATGGATAATGGGTCATTCAAGAAAATAACAATAAGAAACTGGTAATGAAAAAAAAATTGACCAAAATGCCACTCTTACTTTCTACCTCAAAAATGATACTGATGAGGGGGTCGGGCGGTGGCGCTGGAGGTAAGGTGCCTGCCTTGCCTGCACTAGCCTAGGATGGACCACGGTTCGATCCTCTGGTTTCCCACATGGTCCCCCAAGCCAGGAGCAACTTCTGAGCACATAGCCAGGAGTAACCCCTGAGCATCACTGGGTGTGGCCCAAAAACAAAACAAAACAAAACAAAACAAAAAATACTGATGAAACAAAGACTTGAATCTTTTTTTTTTTTTTGGTTTTTGGGTCACACCCGGCAGTGCTCAGGGGTTACTCTTGGCTCCAGGCTCAGAAATTGCTCCTGGCAGGCACGGGGGACCATATGGGGTACCGGGATTCGAACTGATGACCTTTTGCATGAAAGGCAAACGTCTTACCTCCATGCTATCTCCCGGGCCCCCAAAGACTTGAATCTTAAGATTAAAAACTACGAAAAAATTAATGTATGAGAAAAACAAAACAAAAAAAAACAAAAAACCCCAAATGTATGACAATATGAGTTTAAAAAAATCCCAGAAAATTAATTTTAGTATACTAGGTATTTCCAAGCACATTACCAACCCCCCTCTCAAAATAATAAAAATAATTTTTATTTACTATTTTAGACCATACTCAGCAATGCTCAAGTGTACTCAGGGGATGAGGTAGTATCTGAAATTAAACTGGGTCTCTTGTGATAGCACCTGAACTACTGTACATTCTTTTGACCCTTACCACAAAGTTTAGTAATTTAAAAGAATCATATTATGGGTACAGAGAGATAGCATGGAGGTAAGGTGTTTGCCTCTCATGCAGAAGGTTATTGGTTTGAATCCCGGCATCCCATGTGGTCCCCTGAGCCTGCCAGGAGTGATTTCTAAGCCTAGAGCCAGGAGTAACCCGAGTACTGCCAGGTGTGACCCAAAAAACAAACAAACAAAAAAAAGAACCATATTTACTATCTAATAAAAATAATAATATGTAATTTCTCACTTATTATAGTAATAGACAGAAAAACATCTTTCTTAAGCATTATCAATAATTACCTACATCAGCATATAATCTTTACAGAAAGGATATTATAACATAGATCAAAGTAAGAAATAGGCTTATTTTACTTCTTTTATTTTATTTTTTTTTATTTTTATTTTTTTTGGTTTTTGGGTCACACCCGGCAGTGCTCAGGGGTTACTCCTGGCTCCATGCTCAGAAATTGCTCTGGCAGGCACGGGGGACCATATGGGGCACCGGGATTCGAACCGATGACCTTTTGCATGAAAGGCAAACGCCTTACCTCCATGCTATCTCCCAGGCCCCTGCTTCTTTTATTTTATTCAATTTATTTATTTTTATTTTACTGCATTTTATTGATAGAAATATAAACTAATACGACAATGTTAGAAATAGGCTAATATAAGAATGTTATTACAATTTGTAAAAAAAAAAAAAAAGCCTTACAATTAGAAACAACCTCAACCTCTAGCAAAAAGAAACTGGATAAATTAAGGTTTTGCTGTATATAAAAGTACACTATAATTATAAAAATTAAGGCTTCAAGAAACCAGAAAAATAGTACAGGGGTAGGGTGTTCTAGATACAGTTGACCCAGATTTAATCCCTGGCATCTCATATTGTTCCCCCAAACACTACCAGGAATGCAAAGCATGGAGTAATCCCTGGGCACAGCTCAGTCTATGATCCAAAAACAAAAATTAGAGTTGCAAGGATGAAAAAGATAGCTCAAGAGGCTAGACGGCATGCCTGGCACAGCAAGATCCCTTTGAACATCACTGAATAGTCCCTGAGTATCTCAGAGTGTGGCCCCAACACTCATACAGAAATGATAATTTCTAGATTTATTGCAAATTTTAATATAACCACAACTATCATTTCCCCCGATGAACATGTTTCTAAATGACACTACCTTGTCTTAAACCTTCATGGAAGAATTTATATTTTTGTTAGTAAAGTACCCTAAGAAGAAAGAAAACATGAACCTTTTCCCTCCAAGAAATCCAAAATATTCATTTTATTTTACTGATTCACACATTTATATAGCTTTGTAGTAAATGCCTTTAGTACTTACAGCTTGATTAGGTAGATTGTCAGTTTTAAGTTCTCTGTGATTGGAATACTGAATAAAAACAGGCTGGCTTCGAAGGTGAGGAGTAACAGGCGTATAATAATTCACCATAGTAACAGCAGCTTCCTCAGAAGCCATTTCTAAGAAAGCCTAGAATAAACAAGAAAATGGTAAATTGAAAGCTCATGTTTTTGAAAAGACAATTAAAAACTCTTTGTCGGGGCCCGGGAGATAGCATGGAGGTAAGGCATTTGCCTTTCATGCAAAAGGTCATCGGTTCGAATCCCGGTGCCCCATATGGTCCCCCGTGCCTGCCAGGAGCGATTTCTGAGCATGGAGCCAGGAGTAACCCTTGAGCACTGCCGGGTGTGGCCCAAAAACCAAAAACCAAAAAAAAAAAAAAAAAACTCTTTGTCATTCTACTTTGCTCTAAACTCATGCTTCTCTCCACAAGTAATGTTGCTCCCAAGCGAATGAAAAATTCTTTCTTTCAAGTGTATCACTGATGTTAACTGCAAACATATTTGAAAGGTTGGCTTCAATAAAGGATATGAAATTGGGAAAATTGCCACTTGACTAAATGTGTTCTTTTGTGTTCTCTGACTTTATCTTTATTTATCCAAAATCTAGAAATAACTAAAAAGGTAAAAATAAATATACCAGATAAACCCTTTGCTTTGATTGATAAAACTCTTGATTACTTAGCACAGTAATATTCATGTATAAAACAATTCTTAGTTTATAGGTAACTACCTTGTCAAATGTTCCTGCTAACATCAAAATGGTAATGTAATGCCTAATTATATTATGAAATATCACAAATTAGTCAATTAAAAGCTTCAGCTGAACAATATTATATATCTAGTGATATAGCCACATGACAATGAATCTAATACCATTTGTTCATAATAAGCAAGTAAGATTCTATGATCTTCAAGGAATAAACTTTGAGTCATTTATACTATCTTGAAATTTAAGTCAGGGAGATAACTCAGCTGTATGATTTGTATATATGATCCCAGGATTTTATTCCTGAAATAATGTGATCCCTCTCAGCACAAACGTAGAAAATAGCTCTTGGGGCTGGAGAGATAGCATGGAGGTAAGGCGTTTGCCTGGCATGTAGAAAGATGGTGGTTCAAATCCCAGGATCCCACATGGTCACCCAAGCCTGCCAGGAGAGTTTTCTGAGCATAGAGCCAGGAGTAAGCCCTGTGACCCCCCCCCCAAAAAAAAAAAAAAAAAAAAAAAAAAAAAAAAAAAAAAGAAAGAAAAAAAGAAAATAGCTCTTGAATTCCACAGAATATGACCCAAAACAAAACAAGATAGTAAGTGTGCTAGTAAGGCGCATGCCTTGCAGAAAGTCAAATAGATTCAATTTCAAGCACACATTTAGTTCTCCCAAGCACTGCCACGAGTGATACCTATGCAGGAAGAAAGTCAGGATTAATTCCTGAGAATATCAGTCCCCAAAATTAAAACAAATTCCAAAGCAATATACAAAATGAAAAGCTATAAATATTAATGACATAGTTTAAAGCACAATCTGACTATATTACTAGTATACTTTAATAATCTTAAATAATCTAAGAAAGAAAAGCTTATTAATTTGCAAATTAAAAGGCTTAGACAAAAAATTTAAAAATTGTTTCCACATTAGTAGCAAAAGTACCTGTAAATCCTACAACTAGAACATATGAAACTGGATTTTTTTATGAAGGAGTCACACCCATCCATACTCAGGGATTATTTCTGCCTCTGCATTTAGGAATCACTTTGGTAATGCTTGGGGGGCCATATGGGATATGCTAGGGACTTAAGCTGGGTCAGACACAGCAAAGCAATACCCATGGTATTATCATATTATTACTCTGGTTCTTAAATATTGTAACATATTTTTGGGGGGGTCACACCCAGTGACACTCAGGGGTTATTCCTGGCTATGCACTCAGAAATCGCTCCTGGCTTGGGAGACCATCTGGGACACCGGGGGATTGAACTGCTGTCTGTCATAGGTTAGCGCATGCAAGGAAAATGCCCTAATGCTTGTGCCACCACTCTGGCCCCTTAAACATACCTACATTTTTCAATACTTCTTTTTTCTTTTCTTTTTTTTTTTTGGGGGGGGACATATCTGGTGACGCTCAGGGGTTACTCCTGGCTATGCACTCAGAAATCGCTCCTGGCTTGGGAGACCATCTGAGACACTGGGGGATGGAATCTCAGTCATCCTAAGTTAGCATGTGCAAAGCGAACGCTCTAATGCTTGCACCACCTCTCTGGGCCCTTTTTAAATACCCTCCATGTTAATTTTCAAATGAGATATCAAATTATACCCTGTCAAGAGTTCTATGATCACCACAGGAAATTCTCATAAATCACCTTTTTTTTTCTTTTTTGGGCCACACCCAGCAGTACTCAGGGGTTACTCCTAGCTATCTGCTCAGAAATAGCTCCTGGCAAGCATGGGGACCATATGGGACACCGGGATTCAAACCAACCACCTTTGGTCCTGGATCAGCTGCTTGCAAGGCAAACGCCGCTGTGCTATCTCTCCAGGCCCCATAAATCACCTTTTTTTCCTTTTTTCTTTTGGTTTTTGGGTCACACCCGGCAGTGCTCAGGGGTTACTCCTGGCTCCATGCTCAGAAATTGCTCCATATGGGGCACCGGGATCCGAACCGATGGCCTTTAGCATGAAAGGCAAACGCCTTACCTCCAAAGAGATTCAAAATATGTTTTTGTTATGGAGCAAAAATATAAATAGATGTATGAGAGAATCTGTTTCCTAGGTTAATATTTTTCTTTGTTGTTTCTTGTCATATCCCCAAATTTCTATGTTAATCTACTTGATGAATGCCTGGGAGATTAACTCAGAGTAGTGGGGCATACTTCACATATATAGTGCCCTGAGCTTAAACCTAGCACTGCTGTGTGTGGCCCCACTGGCCTCTAATACTGTTGGGCCTGAGCATCTTTTCACCTTCAGGGCCTACAGTCCTAGTATTAAAACCACCAGACCCAGCTTACCGATACAAATTCTGAAATAGCTCTGGACCCTCTGAGCATCGCTTCAAATAGCAAATACTTACCTCACAGAAACACCCGAAAGCCTAAATTTCTGAAAACAGAATGAAAAGTAGAAAACACAAAAAGATTCAGAAAAACAATAACCATCTTTAAAGCTACCACCTAGAGATAATCATTTTGGGTTAATCTTTTATTACTTACTTGGCTTTTTCCTTTCAACATCAATAGATTAGTTACTTTGCCAAATGGTAGACCTAATGATATGACCTCTGCTTCGGTGACATCATCGGGAATTTTGCGTAGATGGAGAACTCGAGAAGGTGAACAGGGAGGTCTATCACCTTTAAATTTCTTGTTGTCATTCCCATTAGCTAAAAAACAAACATTTTTTTTCATTACTGAAACTAATCTTGGTTGACACACTACATTAGCCATCCTGTCACATTTCATCCTGTAAGACAGGGGTCTCAAACTCAATTTACCTGGGGGCCACAAGAGGCAAAGTCGGGGTGATCCTTGAGTGCAAAGTCATTAGTAAAAGCCTTGAACATTAGGGGATGTGACCCAAAAAATTAAAACAAAACAAAACAAAAAAAGATTCCTCTAGGGCAGGGCCACACAATGTTGTACAGAGGGCCGAAAAGGCCCGAAGGTCGCGAGTTTGAGACCCCTGCTCTAAAAGTTTCAAGTCTTGAAATTCAGGGAACTCAGTGATAGGTCAAAGGAAAGAAAAGCAGTAAAAATACAAAATCACCCATCCAGCTTTCAATAAATGGGTTGTTTTGTTTTGGTTTGGTTTTTGGGTCACACTTGGCAGCACTCAGAAATCGCCCCTAGCAGGCACAGGGAACCATATGGGATGCAGGGATTCAACCACTGTCCTTCTGCATGGAAGGCAAACGCCCTACCTCCATGCTATCTCTCCGGTCTCCCCCCCCACCTTTTTAAATTTTTAACTGCAGATAATATTTAAAAACTTGCTTTCAAAAAAAAATTACTTAGTTGAGGCCCTACCTCCATGCTATCTCTCCGGTCTCCCCCCACCCCTTTTTTAATTTTTAACTGCAGATAATAATTATTTAAAAACTTGCTTTCAAAAAAAAATTACTTAGTTGAGGAGGGGACCTCCTAAGCCCTGCTGAGGGTCTGGGAGGGAATTTTTAGCAAAACTGGACCAAACAGGTTGGCATTTCAGTAAGGAATTTCAATGAAAGCCTGAGGATGTGCTGCTGTGGTCCCTGCAGTGCTAGAGAACACAAGGTGGCCAGGAGCACAGGAGGCTCCAAGGCTATATACCTGCAAAGTTCGGGAGGTTATTCTGAGGTTTTATAAATAAGTAGCAATGAAATAAAACATTATTAAAAATAAAGTTTAAAGTTTACTGTATTTTTTTTTTTTTGCCACATATAGCACCATTCCTTGGAGAAAATAAAAGTAACAATCTGACCCTTACAGAGTATGTGCAAGCTTGTTTGTATTAGGTATATTATCAATAGGGCCAGAGAGATAAGATAGCACAGCAGTGGGGCGCTTGCCTTGCATGTAGTTGACCTGGTTAGATTCCCAGCATCCCATATGGTCCCCCAGCCTGCCAGGTGTGATTTCTGAGTGCAGAGCCAGGAGTAACCCCGAGCACCGCTGGGTGTGGCCCAAAAACCAATAGATTTTTTAAAAAAAGATATACTATCAATAGATTATGAATTAACAATTAGTTACTGGATAGGAATGAACAGTGTAAGGTAAATTTTTGGGGAACTCCTTTTGAGCCTATATGACTATATGTGTAATATTACAAGACTGCAGAAACAGCTTAAAAATAAAAGATTATCAAGTCATAACTGTCAGAGCTATTAATAATCTCTCTATATCAAGTCATAACTATCAGAGCTATTAATAATCTCTCTATAAAAAGTATGTGCGAGACCCCCCAAGCACCACTGGAGTGATTCAAGTAATTCCAAAACTGGGGGCCCAAGAAATCTCACATTGTTCTCTCACTGGTTTTGGCTCAGTGGCTGAGTGCAGGGGGCTTGGAGGACAGTACCATGGAGGCCCCTGCACTGCACCACAGAGCCTGACTGGTTGAAAATCGTCTACAAGGGTTTCCTGAGCATGGCATGGGAAGCCAAAGACAGTATGATAACAAATAGACACCATCTGAGTCACAGCTGTGGCCCAAATAGTTACTCTGACAAGTCTGTAGCAAAATGAAGTACAACTGTAAATCATTGATCTAGTTAGTTGTTTGACATTATAAAAGACCTGAACAGTATTAAAAGCTTATTAAAAGTTGCTAGGGTGGCCCCAGGTCTGCATCAAACTTTATGCCATGTAGTATGCCATCTTCACACCATTCCCTTTGAATCAAAAAGTTGCCTAAATGACTGGATATGGAGCAATTGAAGAACTCACAAAACGAAATTAAATACAGACATCTGAATGTGGCACCATTAGAAAAGGTCACAGGAGAGAATCAGAAGAAGCCTAAGAATGAATAAGCAGCTGCAACAGCAGTTATTAGATTTAAAAAGCTATGGAGTTTGACTGCACCACAGATGGGGGAGGGTCAGAGCACAGTATCAGCAGTTGGAAGGGCTTTCTCATTTATTGTATGCAGCACCCTGTCCTGAGACAAGGGAGACCCAAACAAAAACCAGCACTCCAACTTTAAAATTCACTCTTAGAACACCTGATCAGGAAGCAAAAATTAAAACGAAGCAAGATATTAACAACCAGAATGTGCAGCAGACAGCAGACCTCAGCACCCTCTCACCACCAAGAAATCACCATCTTTCTTTTTTTTTTTTTTTTCTCTTTTGTTTTTGGGTCACACCAGCGGCTCAGGGGGTTGCCCTGGCTCTAAGCTCAGAAATTGCTCCTGGCAGGCTAAGGGGACCTTATGGGATGCTGGGATTCTAACTACTGACCTTCCGCATGAAAGGTAAATGCCTTACCTCTAAGCTATCTCTCCCGCCCAGAATCACCATCTTGATTGCTCTTTGAATACAATAAAAGTGAGGGCAAATTCCACCATTCCCATTCAAAGGGTGTGGCCATGGGTGGTTGAGTGACATTCCCTTAACCTTTGGCCAAACAAAGCCAGCCCGTCTTAATCCTCTTCTGACTCAAAGCAGGCAGTCTGATAGATTACCTAGAATATGCCTTTTTTTTTTTTAAATGGGCCACACCCAACAGTGCTCTGGGGACCATAATGGACTCCAGGATTCGAACCACACTGTCCTTCTGCATGCAAGGCAAAGGCCCTATCTCCATGCTATCTGTCTGGCCCCTAGAATCTGCATTTTAAAAACACTAGCAGCTTTCCCAGAGTCTGCTTTGCCTATGTCCAGTTGCTTTTGAACATACCGCGAAGCCTGGTCAAATCTGATGCCAAATATTGTGTTTTATGTCCATAGAACACTTTCCAGGTCTGCTCTAATCTAGCAATATCGTTGCTCTTGGGACCTATCAAAAATCAGCACTCTGGGCATTACATATTCCTCTTGATTCTATAGCTGCTACTGGGCACTCATTGTGAGGCCCCATTTACTGCCCAGACCTGCTAGACCTCAATGCCAGAGGCAATGCAAGAACTATGGACTACAGACCAGGCCCCCCACCCCATCCTTAGGGAGGCAGGTGCAGTTAAGCTTATGATTAAATTCCCAGCAGGGGTCCAGAGAGATACAAAGTCAGAGTCAGAGTCCATATGGAGGAAGCATAAAACTAAGCTGCTGCCCAGGCCTACACAAAACCAGCCTTCTCCCCTAGCCCTGAAAAAGTACTGGGCAGAGTGAAGAAGAGGAATTCACTTGCAGTAAAGGAAAAAGACAGGAAGGACACCAATAACATCAGAGGTTCGAAAATTGCCTCATGAAGACTTCAAGCAACAATGGCAAAGATTATCAATAAGAACCAAAACAACAAGTTCTGAAAGAGAAACTTTCAGAACATTTCTCTAAAAGAGAAACTGAAGAGTATGAGAAAACTTCAGTTAGAAATAAAATAAAGGGCTGGAGAGATAGCATGGAGATAGGGCATTTGCCTTGCATGCAGAAGGATGGTGGTTTGAATCCGGGAGTACCATGTAGTCCCCAAGCATGCCGGGAGCGATTTCTGAGTGTAGAGCCAGGAGTAACTCCTGAGCGCTGTTGGATGTAACCCCCCCCCCAAATTAATAAATTAAATAAAATAAATATGGGGCCGGAGTGATAAGCACAGTGGCAGGTCATTATTTGCCTTGACTTGGCTAACCCAGGATGGACCCTGGTTCAATCCCAGGCATCCCATATGGTCCCCTGAGCCTACCGAAAGCAATATCTAAGTGCAGAGCCAGGAATAACCCCTGAGCGCTACTGGGTGTAATCCCCTCCCAAAAAGTAAAATAAATTTAAAAAATGTAGCTGAACAACAACAAACAACAAGGAGCTCAGTAGCAAAAAGACAGGAATCAAGGAATAAGTGGTATACTCAGGAAAAAGACAGATGAAAACATCAAAAAAGAATAAGAGGTAGCTGGAGGCCGGAGAGATACCACGGAGGTAGGGCATTTGCCTTGCATGCAGAAGAATGGTGGTTCGAATCCTGGCATCCCATATGGTCCCCTGAGCCTACCAGGAGCAATTTCTGAGCATAGAGTCAGGAATAACCCCCCTGAGTATTGCAGGTTGTGACCCAAAACCAAAAAAAAAAAAAGAATAA
>PVKC010032742.1:0-14152 GCA_004027635.1 Crocidura indochinensis | reverse complement strand
CCATCAGAAGTCAGGGAACCTAGAGGACACGTCTTATTATTAGAGAGATGGGGTGCTTTTGTGGAACCGAGTCCTTAATTTATGTGATGTTTCTAACTCCAGGATTTTCCTGTTAGATTGCTAAGGGGAAATGAAACTCTACATTTTATCAGTTAAGAAAGGCAAGGAAAATACTTCCACTCTTACCCAATACTGCCCACTATAATCTCTCTCTCTCTCTCTCTCTCTCTCTCTCTCTCTCTCTCTCTCTCTCTCTCTCTCTCAACTTACTTCCAATCTTTCAAAGTTTTCACTTCAGAGAGGGATCCCCAAACCATTCTAATTGCTATCATTCCTGAAGTCCTCCCCCAAATCTAGTACCTTCTTCTAGTTTATTGATTTGAATGTAAGCCTCAGGACTCAAGAACAGTTTCTTACTCTTTTCCCTGCATTCTCTTTTTCTTCGAGTGTTGTGTTCTTATCTAGATTATAAATTACATGATCCCAGAGATGTCCTTGTTAACCCTGCAAGATTTTTTCCCCCAAATTTCAATTTTCCTGGGAACTGAACATCTACTAGGCTCT
The DNA here is from genome assembly GCA_004027635.1 of Crocidura indochinensis. Taxonomy (NCBI): domain Eukaryota; kingdom Metazoa; phylum Chordata; class Mammalia; order Eulipotyphla; family Soricidae; genus Crocidura; species Crocidura indochinensis. The sequence goes on along the minus strand of PVKC010032742.1, from coordinate 13,588 downwards.
GACTTAACCTTTCCCCATTTGGGCCCTCACATTTCTCTACACAAGGAGACTACCACATCTGCGGCATGATGGAGGCTGTTCTAAGTTCACTATGCTAGTAAGTTCTTAAGTTCAAAATTAAAGCCATTATGTTCATACAGGGCCTCCTGCAGAAGTAACTGGCTCTGGATGTTTGGACATACATAACAAAATGTGTTATAGACTCCCTCTAGTTTAGACCGACTTAAGAGGCAAAAATAATATGCAAGTAATGTATAGACTATAAACTAAGAGAGATGCTCATTAGCATGAGGGTAGTGAGTTCACCAATTGCTCCGTTATAAAAAATTTATTAAAATGAAATGTAAATAGCATATGATTAAAGAGAACAAGGTGCATTTTCTTCCCCTCCTCTTCTCTTCCCTGTAGTCCCCCTCTCTTCTCCTTTCCTCCTTTCTACACCCCTCCTCATCCCTTGCCTGCTCCCTCCTTTCCCTTATCTCCTTTCTATGTTCCTTCCCTTCCCTTTCTTCTTCCTTCTTCTCTTCCCCCTCAACTCTCCTTTCCTCTCTTCTCCATGATTTTTGGATCATACCTAGTGTTATTCCAGAGACCATATATGGTTTATAAATAGTAAACCAGATGCATGCAAGGCAAGTGTCTTACCTCCTGTATTCTCTCCGCTCTTGTTTTTAAGAATTTACAAAATACTGTTATAGCTTCTTAGAACAAAAGGTCAAATGTCCCCATCCTAAACAAATTGTAAATCAGTTCGGCTGACCTAATTTTAAGAGATTTCTCAAAGGGCATGTTTCTGAGACTGGAGCAGCTTTCTGGAGATCAAAATATCAGGAATCTCCCAAAAGATCAATCTGTTGTGTTCAGAGATGAGTTTTTTTCTCATCAGAAGAAGAAAATAAGTTCTTACAAGCCATTTTTGGCTTGTAACAAGAAGTGATGAGAATTTCATAATCCAGACATTTAGATATTAGAATTCTTAGTGACAAACCAAGAGTTCTAATATTTGGAAATTGCTTCTATCTATCTTTAGTGCACAAATATCAGAATACAAATGGATGAAATGGGAGCTCTGAGCACTGACCATGGCAACTTAGAGAAGCTAAAGCTGTTTTCAAACAAGGTGGTTGAACATAGAAAATAGAGTGGGATGTTTTGAACTAGAGAACAACATGAGAGGAAAGTGGCCACTGAGGGCGGAAGGCCAGAAAGCAAGCAATAGGGGACTAGAAAGACCCTGTTCTGCAGCGATTCCAGTGAACTTACTCTCAGGTGAGCCTGTAGGTTGAACTCTCAGCCCTGCTCTGGGAATTCAACACAATTCTGCAACAGACCTGGAGGTACAGCTCCCTGGAGACTCTGGTTTCTACTTAGTTGTTGCAGGAAATTTAGGACATCAAATTGAAGCAGGCAGGGAAGCCCCCCCCCTTACCCTTTCCATGGCAAGTAGATCTTGGGATATAATAAAAGTTCTTAGGATGTAATAAAACAGAGAGATGGGATTTGTACGGAGTTACTTTGTCACTAGCCATAAGCTATTAAAAGTGTTACTGCCAGATTTTCTCTTGCACACTCAATGACTAATGCCTCTGCTGGTCCAGAGAAGGCTGAATCACTTCTGAAAGAGATTCCAGCAGGAACAAAGGCCAGGAAAGGGAAGTCAAAGAAGACCATCTACTGACCTCAACCCTTCCCTGGCACCATCCTAGCACAGACAGCAAGCCTCATGTGGGCCAGGTTAGGAAAACCCTATAAATCTCAACTTAGAACAAAGGAGGTATGCACATGTGTAGCCTGGGTACATGCTGCCTGGGCATACAGTGCCCAAATCCCCTCACTTCGAACATGTACTTTCATGCTTGAACTCTGGGATGTGGACTGGGGCTCTCCACCTTTGGAGTGGTGCACATTACTCTCTCTTCCTCTCCTTCCTCTTCTTCAAAATTTCTAAATAAAACCTGTTTTTATTTATTTATTGCTCCTGAATTGAATTTTTGATAGAAAGGTGAAAAATGGGAAAGGCCTGGGTAAGAACTAGGACTGACTTTCCTTTCTTGCAAAGAGTAAAATTCACAGTTTTAGTTCCCCCAGTTGATTCCAGGGGTGGCAGAGATGGGTATAGAGAAAGTGGTAGATTCCCTTCTCGAGGTTGCCTCTTCTCTCCTCAGCATAAGTTATGGGGAATCCCTAACAGCATCAACATTCTCAGGCTTCTGGTACTTTCTGGGTTCATTATTATGCTTTGGGATGAGGTTCCAGAGAATCCAGAGGCAGAAGTCAAGTGGAAAGTGGAAGTAATGTGAAGTAAACTTGAAGACACCAAGTTAAAGCACAAATGAGCAGGAGAGACATCAAGTTACTGGATTCTAGAACAAAATCAATAGAGATATGATAAGAAGGAAGGATTTGAGGAAAAAAATCCCAACTCTGATTTGCACTGTCAGGCACAGGGGTCAGGTCACTTTGAAGTCTTTTCCTGGGTCTAATTCTGTGACCTAAGGGACACAGAAATTTTAATAGTTCTCAACCTAGTCCTTGTGATTCTGGGTACTTTATAGCTATAAAATTCCATAATCAATGACATTGAAATCAGTAAGTTTTGAGACATTGTCTGGAGATCCATGGGCTCAAACTTTTTCTTTTGGCTCCAGCCCTGAGTATGGGAAAGATGAGTAAAATGCTATAGACCTGCAGGAGTTATTCACTTTGTTGCTTTCCATGTATATTTGGTTGTATGGGTGCCTTGAGATTTTTTAAACATTAGCTGCCTTCAAATCAAGTTGGGCACCTTATAAATCAAAATGATAAATGATTGATAAATAAACTGTCATTGCTACAATTAGATTTCCCATTACACTTGTATGCTATAATTTAAAATGTAATTTCCCTTGAAGCTCATAAAGGCACGGTAGTAATAGGGTGTCACAATGTATTAGGGGCATGTGTGAGTGTAGTGGCTAAGCTCATACCTTGATAAAATATGTGATTGAGTTATAAGGTTTAATGCAGAAGCACAAGTTCTGCTTGGGTTCAGGAGCTGACACTTTGGCATTCAAGGAGTGGATTCAAGGAGTGGAGTGTTTCAGCCAGAGAAGCAGAGGATTTCAGAGGAAGGGAATCCTCCATATGGATAAAATAAATAAATAAATATTTAAAAGTTCGCATAAGGATAAGCACTTGAGTGTTGAAGAGCTCAGTTCCAACCATGCTTAGCTCCAACCAGCTGCATCATTTTATATGCGCCTGTGCCCCGCTGTCTCAAGAAGTATTTAATGTGGCTTGTGAACATTAAATATGTTTTCCACAACTGCTACCCCAACTGAGCAGGGAGAGGATTATACTATGAAAATTCAGATCTTTTAGAACGCAGTGCAGACAACTACACTTTGATCAAAATTCCTGGCGATTTTGAAGAAGGCAATTAATATCAGTGATGTTTCCAATGATGTTGGGGGTCTTGAGGGACCCCTCTTGGAATTTAATGGAGCTGGGAGTGACCAGCGTTACACAAGCAGTGTGGAGGATCAAGTCCTACTTTAGGAGGAACACATTCAGGATTTATTCCTGGCTCATAATCAGTTATTTCTCCTGGCAGTGCTTAGGGAGCTATTGAATTGGGCCAACTGAAGGCAAGACAAATGCCCTACCCTTTATACTACCTCTCTGGCCCCAGTTTATAATGTTAAAGCAAATTATTTAAAGAAAAAAGATCAGTAATGTCTAATTCAGCCAAATAAGTGTAGCAAATAGTGCCTTACTTAAACAGACATTTAGGCAGATAGACTTGTTTAGAAAGAGATCCCATTACTTTGTTTTGTTTTGTTTAGGGGTTATACTCAGAATCACTCAGGCGTTATTCCTGGCTCTGCACTCAGAAATTACTCCTGGTAGGCTGAGGGGAGCATATGTGATGCTGGGAATCAAACCTGGTAGGCCAGCAAATGTCCTCTCTGATGCGCTATTGCTCGGCCCCTTATAAACAAAAGAACAGATGGAAACAACTTGTGGTTGCCCTTATCAGTGAGGATCATTGTTGATGATAATTATTTTTAAACCAGAGACCAAGTCCATCTTCTGGGTCCTGAGACACCTTCCCTGAATCTCAGCACAGGGACTCTGTGGCTCATTCACCAATCTCCACGCTGGGTTTCTCAGGCAGTGCTGGAACCAAACTCTGTCCACCTCATCCATCCCAGGAAAACCAGAACCATCTCTATAGAGAGGTTTGTAGAAAGAGCAGGGTCGCCAGCGTTCCACACACCCTCTCAGTCCCAGCTTCCCGGCTCTTGCTCTTGGCTTATTAGAGTCATTGTGCTGCAGCCTCCTCAGTGCAAGTCCGCCCAGTGTGAGGGAATGAATGTTCCCAGCCCAGTGTTCAATCAGAACCCCATGAGCGCTCGCTCACACAGCGCCTCTGACCTGCAGTGGGAGAACGACCCCAGATCATTACTAGTGCAGCCAAGTGTGGCTGGGAGGTTCTGGTCGGTGTCAGAAACTCTGGCACCCGTTTATAATTCCTCATGTATCTCTTTCCTTGTCCCCAAATTGGCCATCAAGTGGCTCAATTGACCTTGAAATGTAAATTGTAAATTGTGATTCAAGCAAACCAGAGACTCCAGAGTAGCCACAACCCCTTGGCCCCCAGTCCCTCCCTCCCTTTTAATCTGCTCTTAACAGGCCAGGTGTGTGTGTGTGTGTGTGTGTGTGTGTGTGTGTGTGTGTGTGTGTGTGTGTGTGTGTGTGTGGTTGCCTCCATTTCTTTTTTTTTTTTTTTGTAAGGTTTTTGATAATTTTTTTTTCCTTATTCAGGAGGATGCAGGAAGGGCCTCTTCCTCAATCCAGGCCTTATTGGCAAGGATTCTTGTTCAAACTGTTCCCATGATTCATTAAAATTAATGAATCTTGTTTCCTAGATCCTGATTAGAATTCCACACTGTGCAAGAGGAAGCTTCTCAGAATTGCTATTGGGAAAACTCCTCTTTCCTCTTTCTTTCTCCTGGATGCTGGAGATGATGGGAGAATTTTCCCCCAAAGAGGTATCAGAAGCTTTGATGATGTCTTTTGTGAGGCTGAAATATTCATCCACTAAGAACAGAGTCCACATGGGCAAAGTCTCTGCCAGGCTGAAAGTTTCAGCTGACCCTTTACGTCTACGCCATTGCCCTGTCCCTTCCCAGGCCCCATTTGTCCACCTAGACACCAGAATGAGAGCAGGTGTTTCCTTCAAGTATTCAGCCAACTTCCAGAAAAAACTATTTCTCTATTCCTATCCCTATCCCATCTTCTACATTCCCTCCTTGGGGTGTGGGATGAGGAAAGACTTCCAAAAAGGGGCCCTGAACCCTGTTTTTCTCTGTTTCATTTATACTCAGAGGCTTGCAAGCAATTTTTCTAAAATAGCAATGAAGCTATTGCAATTACTGAGGGGCTGGAACAATTACAAATAGGAACTTAAATAATAATTCACAGATGTATGATCCTGAAAATCTAAGTGTGAACCCAGCTCCTGGACAGGGAAACTGAGGCATGCATAAAATATGATTTTCCCAAGACCACTTGAGATGGTGCTGAAACCCCTCACCCTACTTGATTCTTCGTATTTTCATTTAATGTCGGAATCCTGTGCTAAGATTTGAACCCCGAAGCACTGAAATATATAAATTCTGGCACCTTGTAATTCAACAGAGATATTGGAAAAATCCCGTTACAGTTGTACTTCATTTTGCCTTAGAGAAGTTGCATGCAAATCTAATCACATTTGAAAAATAGAAGGAAATTGCTCTCTTAAAATTAACCCCACAGTCAAATCATTCAAGAAGCCAGGGATCCTTTCCTTATGTGAATAATTGCACCCTAATTAATCCTTTTTTGTGTGATTTCTTTCTGACATTTCTGGAGAGGGCATCCCTCTATATTTAGGATTGTAGCAGAGCTCTAGGTTACTCAGTGATGATAACTAGGGGTGGGATGGGATTGTGGAGCATGCCCCTTCCACCACACTAGGAAGCTCAAGTACTACTGGTCTTTTTTATCTAAACCAATAATTCCCAACAATGAACCAGTTCCCTGGAAATATTCAGTTAGTACACACTAATGCTACTGCAGCTTGAGAGCCAGAGAACTCACATATGACTGGTGGAGGTTGGAGACACATGGTGCTGGGACGGCAGAGAAAGGTCCCTCCATTCATCCCGTCACCATCGATCTCCATCCAAAGGGCCTCTTTATTATTTTATTCTACAATATGGTTCCAGAAAATTCCAGAAGCATACCAAGCATCTATTCCTACAAAATGCTTTGCTGAGAACCTTACAACAAGAGAGGCCTCTTGTTCCAAAAAGAAAGAGGTTCTCCTAATTCTACTCTCCTCCCTCTCCCCTTCCCCCAAAAGAGTGGGAACTCCAAGGATTCAGGCTAGGTCTCCTGAAGACATGTCTAGTTTCTCCTGAAGACATAGTCAAGGACATGGCATTGTTCTTGACATAGTCAAGAACAAGTTACATGGCATAACTCAAGTCCTATGTGCACAGACACATCCATCACTGGAACTGAACACAAAAAACCCCATAACAATGGGGGCTAGTGAGATAGCACAGCAAACAAGACATTTTCCTTTACTCATGCCCACCTCAGTTTGATCCTCTCACCCCATGTGGTCTCTTGAACTCTGCCAGGAGTGATCCTGAGCACAAAACTCTTATCAACTCTCTTGTAGTTAAGCCTCACACTTTCAGTGGACTCAATGAACATCTCTAATGGCAGTTTTCTCTTTCCTCTCTTCCTCTATCTTTCCTACTTTCCACTCTGCAGTCTCCATCAACTTTATGTATACTATGCCTTCACATTCTGTTCCTTCCTCTCCCCACAACTGCTTCCCTGGATCCCAAATTGTCAATACTTCAAGGTTAGATGGATCCAACTCTCAGTGATGCAGATTTGTCCTCAGACAGTCAGTCCTTGCTGGAACTCCCTGTGGCCCAGCAGTTGGAGAAGGCTAATCCTTGGTGGGGCGAGGGCTCACTGGGCAAGGAGATTCTTGGGGTCTATCTCAGAGAACCAACAGATGGGAAACCAGACTGAATGAGAGAAGTCTTCTATATTCTCTAGAACAAGGTGTGCTCAGACTCCTTCAAGCCTCCATGTATTGCTGGGTCTTTCTCCCTGTTTCTAAGTGTGTATGTGTGTGTGTGTGTGTGTGTGCACATGTGTGTATGCGCATTCGTGTGTGACCTGCTGGAAATCGTGTCGCTGTATAATTGTTCTGCCACTCAGAATTCAATTGTTTCACTTGTTCATTAACAGCTTATTCACTAAAGGACAAAACCCTCTCCTCTCTTGGAGGATCTAAGGATTCAAGTGCTTTCTTAAAAGCAGAAGGTGTCTGAGACTTGCTATGCCTTGAAAGACCCAGCTCCACAATCCAGCAGCGAGTTGGAATGGGAGGCAGCAATACAAATGCAAATGAAAATCTCTGATCTTTTTGTTAGGTTGGTTGACCCTAAGAAAATGAGTTGGTTTTCTTAGGCTGTTCTCATTTCTTTTGCTGAGATAAGATGCTGAGTGTTACTAAGCCGGGTTCTACAGCAAGATGCTCTCACTGGGTAGCACAACACAAATTTTCTAGAACATTATTCTATAGGATTTTTTTCTCAGATTATTGAGAGGAGATTCTCAAATGTCCTTGCCCAGACCTTAAAGAAAACTGGTCTTAAATGTACTGCAAGTAGAAATATCTATTACAGAACCAACTCAATTAGACAGACCCCACAGTCACTTAGGAACAGAGTGCACCTGGCTCTCCAGCTCAGAAAGGGCTGCAGCAGGGGCAAGGGAGGCCAGCTTTGTGTTGGGTATCAAGGAGAACAGAAGGCTTACAAGCCATACTTTGATTTGGGGAAAAGCTGGGGCTAGTTGAGCAGGACTCCTGTATAGTGAGATATGGGCAATGAAAGTTTTATGCCAGAAAGACAGCAGGAGACTAGAAGAAGAATCAAAGCATCTATTAAAAGTGTGGACTGTGAGGGGGCCGGGCAGTGGCGCTGGAGGTAAAGTGCCTGCCTTGTCTGCGCTAGCCTAGGACGGACCACGGTTCGATCCCCCGGGTCCCATATGGTTCCCCAAGCCAGGAGCAACTTTTAAGCGCATAGCCAGGAGTAACCCCTGAGCGTCGCTGGGTGTGGCCCAAAAACCAAAAAAAAAAAAAAAAAGTGTGGACTGTGATCGGAGCAAGGCAAGAGCCACATTTACCTTGTTCCCAGATTCCTGTGAAGGATCTGAAGCCTGTAATAGGCAGAGAGCAGACAATTGAACTTTGAACTTGTTTATAAGTTTGCCAGGGAGAGGTATGGAGAAAGAAAAAGGAAGAAAATACTAGGTATTGAGAGTCTGAGTTTAAATCTATGAACACTTCTATTCTTGCCAGACCTATGAGATGTTCGTTATTCTGCGTTCTAAACACATAAGGTGCCCGGGCTCAAGGACAGATACTAAACAATTTCCTTAGGCTATTCATATGTGATAGTGTTAGAATGACCCCTTTGGCATCTCATTCTTTCAACAAACCACAATAACTAATCATGGGCATGGTAACATTGATGAGGAAGCAATTAAAATGTCAAAGCTTGTATCTCTTTCTGATTCTGTGGTAATGACTGCTGCATACACTTTAAGTCCGAACAACTAATTATTCCAACAACAAAATGGGTTCATTTGAAAATAAACAAAAGGGAAAAAAGACAGATTGAAAGGTCTATGTCTCAGAAGAACACGATATGCACTTCATTTAATTAAAGCACTAAATCCTTATGCAATCTGGGAGGAAGTTTCTTTTGGGGTTAAGAGTTTGAGGAGAGAGGGGTGGCATAGAGATACATCTGTTGCTGCTCAGAGATTCAAGATATATTGGGATATATAATTTGTCCTGGGGTACATGTGGCACTCAACTAGTTTCTAAATAAATATAATTTAAGTAGAGTTTTGTTCACTAATGTTTAGGAAACTTATTTATTGAATGCATACAATATTCTAAAATTGCATTGACTCCTTAACACGTTTTATTTGAACTTCTTAGCACAACTGAAAGGACAGCTTGTCTATCCCAGGTCCCTTTTTACAGATCTGACCATTGACAATTGTCTTGTTGGCAAGGGTAGAACCAAGATGGGAATCAGAATCAAGTGATTAAAGAATTCTTAATACTGTGCAATAAGCACACTTTATTGTGTACATAACATTAATAATACTCAGTTTGCCACATAGACTGTCCCAGTGAAATTTCACAATTTATTCAAGGGAAGGCAATACAAAGACTTATAATTTAACCTTTTCCTACAGAAATGTCTAGTTATTCCTGCCTCAATTATTTTCATAGTTCCAATTTCCCTTAGAGGTTTGACTTGGGTCTTTATTATACACTGAATTCCCATATGTACTTGAATCTACTTCTAGACTTTCTGTTCTGTACATTCATTTGCAAAGACCACAGTGTTTTAATTATAGAGAGTTGGCTTAATGTTTTAAGATATTATAGAGTTTGAGTCCTAAGTGTTAAAATTAATTAGGTGACCTGGGAAGGTACTGCTAAGTAAGGTGTTGTTTACATTTAATTCTGTGTAGCAATAATGAATAGTCACATGGAGAATGTTGAACACAGAGGAAAGAACTAGAGCAAAGCCTGGAAGAAATGATCTTTGATTGAGGTAGACAGAGGAATTCATTTGGTAATGTGAATGAATGGCAAACAGGTGAGAGTCCTGGAGAGAATATAGGAGCTAAGATAAAGAAAATACCTAGGTAGAACTTCTGTGTTTTGGGTAGAATAATTACAAAGATGAAGGAAACATGGGTTTAAAGACACTAAAATTTTTGTTTGAATTATGAAATTCTGCTATTACTTCTACACTTTCAGAGGAAAGCCAAATAGAGCATTTGGGCCACATGTTGGGAACTTGAAAGGGGAAATCATGCACATAACAGTTTTAGAGTCATTATATATTTGAGCCAAAGAGTAGATATGCCCTGGGAGATTTTAATGGCTGGTATATATTTTAATATTCTTATTGATAGAGCTTAAGACTACTTAGCAGAACAGCGATCCCACTCATTCACCAGCATTCAAAGTATTTTGATAGAGTCTAGATTTTTTTCAAGCAGAAATTTATTAAAAGCATACTTTTCATGAGATCATGTTTTCCTAAATTCCTGGTACTCTTTAATCCCTGAGAACAGGAGTGAGAATGGTGCAAAAAAATATACATAATGTATGTTTTTATCCTTAGAAACCCATATTCTATTAAAAGACTTGAAAAACATGAACATTATCAGCAATATATTTTTCTAAGTAACTTTGACATTCAAGGGGGGAGTAGAATAAATTCTAGAAAGAAAAAAAGTCTTTTCCTAAATTTTCTTGAGTATGCCAAGATAAGCCCACATTATAAATAAATCTAGAGTGGTGCTGTAGTTAAGGTCAGAGTGGCCTCTTGGCCTGGTCCCAGGAGCTCCTTAAGTCTGTCAAAACTTCTGCCACTTGTTCAATAGTACAGAGTCCATTCAGCAAGACTGAGTTACAGAACCAAAAACCATGAAGCTTTAGAATCTGACCTGATCCTCACCAGATGATTACAGTTCATTCTTGACTTTGATCACTTTATAAAATATGACTACTGTCCACTTGGCTCTAATGTTAAAACTACTTTGATCGTTTGTTATTAGGTACACCCAGCTTTTCTTAAGGCTTTCTTCTGAACCTGTATTCAAAAATATGCTTGTGCGTGAGTGTGTGTGTGTGCCATATTAGGTGTTGGAAATCAAGCCTGGTTTGATAGTGTGCAAGGAAAACACCCTCCCTGCTGTAGTATCGCTCTGTCCAAACCACTTATTCACTGCAGAGAGAGCTTATCTGAATCCTGTGGCCCTCTCTGGGGTGACAAGATGTATCTCTTCATCCAAAGCCCTTTCTCAGCACCCACCTTCATTTTGTGTGGTCAGAGGAGAGTTTCTTTGCAGTCAAAGTCTAGAATCCTTGTCCTTTCTCCCCATGACCAATCATTGCTAACTCTGAGCATTTTTCTTCTCTTTGGCACTATTAGAATGTCTTCATTCTAGCTCACTCCTTGAGTTTCTGAGCACTGTTTTAAATTAGGTCCTTATTAACCCTACTTATTTGACTGCTGTTGACTAACTAGTTTCCAAGGTCAATTCTGTGTACTCTGATTCACCTTCCTCAAGAAAGCCAGAGTGCACATTCTTAATGTTGATTATGATTATGGGGAGCACCTTTCAGCTAGTGTACAGGAAACCCAGGAGCCATTTTGTCCATCTCTGTTGAGCTAACCAAGCCAGACAGTTGAATATAAAGGCTCAAATATGCACTACCTCTTGAATCCCTTCAATGATAGAGGTCACCCAGGTTACCCAGGCAGTGCTCAGAGAACTCCAAAATCACACCTTATCACTAATGTGATGCTGGGGATCAAACTTGGGTCAACTGTATGCAAGACATTTATCTTAATCCCTACACTAGCTCTTGAGCCTGTGATCATGCTTCTTTCCCACAATACCTTCCCTGACTACTCACTTGGCTCAAGGTCAACCCAGTTTCCTTAGCTAACATCATTTTCAAGATCACTTTCAAGATCTCTCCCCATCATTTTGGATTTATCTTTGGTTCCTTCAAAGTAATGCCAAGAGACTTCATCCCTGCTCTTACATATCACCAACAGTCGATCCTTTGACTGTCCACTTTCTCTCAACCCCCCCCCCTTTTTTTATCTTTTCTGACAAGACTCAGTGGGGATAAAAAATCTTTTCCCAGGGGTTTTCCTCAAGCCTCTGATCTTCCCTGTGATATTTGTATCCAACGTTAACTAAAGTGGTGGGTTGAAATCTGCCTTTCTTGTGTCTCTTGACTGCTTTCAGATCTTATGCTATCCAAGAAAATGAGTGCATGACTCAAAAGTATTTTTAAATAATCAGGTGATTACATTAAACAAAGTGGTGGGATCAGCGTTGTTGATATATATCGCTTCATCCATATAGTAACATATCTACATATCCAGATTTCTGGATAAATTTTTTATGTCTCACTGGTCACATTTCAAGTGCATGGTGGTTACAAGGCATCTAGCTTCTGCTATGTGAGATATGTCGGCTTTGATATCAATTTCATATGAACAGGAATAGAGGTGGCTTACCAAAGAGCCCAGGTTGAAGGATTCTCTCTTTCACTTGTCCTTGGCTCCCTGTCACCTTCCTGAATGAACATACTAGCTGGTGCTGGGATACAAGCACACCTCCTGAGCCTAACACACGTTAAACCCAGGAAATGGTACTGTGCAAGCAGGCTAGAAAAGCACCCAATGATCCCAGGAGTCACATAGTCCTGCTCTCCCAGGAATGCTAAAATTTTCAGAGAAGCAGAGGCAGGTGAATAGTTCAGTCACCTCAGGCTGGGAAAACTTTTGGCCGAGCTTCATGGAAGTCATTGTGTGATTGAGAGCAAGGGCAGCTGTGTCTTTGTGTCACTAACATACTCCTCAGAGTAGAGATTTATGGGACAGTCAAATCTCACAATAAAACCTAAGGTGGAAGTCAATGTTCAGTACTGACCGTGATGTCCCTCATGTGCAAACCTATTGGGAAGAGAATGAAGAGAGAAGGTTCAAAAGTGCAGTGTAGACTTTTATCAGACCAGCTCTCCAAAAAGGAACTTTTCAGAAGTCCTCTGTGGGGAGACCTCAAGGAAGAGCTGCTGCCCTCAGACCCTGACCCTCCATGACCTCCCATAGTCCAGAAGCTCTACTCTCTGTGACCACAGTCCTCTAAGCAGTGACAATAGGGCTGCTGAGTACAGAGGCCTGGATGACAAGCTCTGCCTTGAGCAGCACAAGGCGCGCCTGGCACCCTGCCAACTCCCAGTTCTCTCTGTTTTGTGTTCCTCACTCATAGCTGTTTATTGTGACGGGCAAACACTTGTTTTGAAAGCACGCAGGCATACTATTAAAACACAAGTGTTCTTGACACAGTCAAGCTGGGCTGTAAAATGTTTATCTTCTTGAATGACAAGTGCTGGCTTTTCTTCTTACTTTTTCCCTGGCTGTCTTCTCTCTTCTTTTCATTCTTCCATTTGTTCTTGCCTCCTGCCTTGACTGATTTCCTTTTTTTTCTCACTAGTCCCTTAACCCCCACAGAAAGGTTGACCAGGGACTAGACCTTCAGGCCTGTCCTCTAGGGGTGGGAGATTTATGAGCAGAGAGAGGCCAGAAGCGAGGGGGACTGTCAGTCAGCTGTCTCATCACCACACATGTGGGACATGTGTCAGTGTAGTTGGAAAGCCTAACTATAAATGCTCCAAAATTTGTATTAGAATTCTCTTGTGGAAATGAAGGAAATAAAGGAGGAAAAAAACCCTTCAACTCGCTAAATCAGATTTTTAAAAGCTTGGTTTGAGAAGATTATAGGGAGATTACAAAAATAATGAGGTCCCATGTACCCTCCCCCAGTTTCTTCAAAGGCATTGTCTTCCCTAACTACAGCATAATGTCACAATCGGGAAATAAATGATACTAGAATATCATTTGGTCTTATTCAG
>PVKC010032741.1:0-14184 GCA_004027635.1 Crocidura indochinensis | reverse complement strand
ACAGGGAGAGACGATGATGAAAAGCTACCTCACCCAGTCCTATAATAGACCTCACAGGATGGAGCATGGGGGACAGATCAGCCTCTTCTGTTGCCTTCGTTCCCACCTGTCCCCACTGGAGGGAGCACACTGTGAGCAAGGGTGGCCCAGCCCAGTCCTGCCCACCAGTGCTGTCTCCTCCAGGAACCACCCCCACCCAGAGGGCAGATACCATTACACACAGATGCTGCCACCATCAAAGTCCATTTTCTTTGTCCTCTAACTTCCTCGTGAGTGTTCTGGGGTCACCTAGAAAAGTCCCATCTTCACAAGGCACATGAAGGGAGGAGGGGGTGATGGTGGAGGAAGCACCATTTTCTAACCTTGACTTAATAATAAAAACTAACTGTACTGATATGCCAAAAAAAAAAATGCTGTTTGGAACTCTTGAGCTAAAAGGGCTTAAGAAAACAAGAAGTTTCTTTTCCTGATCTCTTGGAATTCTTTAAGTTGCTAGGAAGTGTCTAACGAATTAAAAAGCGGAAAACAAAGGACCTTCTTGGTCATCTCAGCAACTGTCAAGCTCTCAGCTAAAAGCAGTATAATCCCCAAAAGCACTACAAGATGTTAAATGATTGCCTATTTGCATTCCATCCTAATTCCTGATGCATGGGGTTAGGAGAAATAATAAATTGTGGTTTAAAGCCACTAGGTTTGTGGTCATTCATTATGTAGCAGTGGATAATTAAAACTCACTTTTTCCCAACAAAGACATCACAGAATACAGCAGTTCATGATCCTATTTGGAATAGAGTAAGAGAGTGTTATGGGAAAAGTATAATACCATTGCTTATCATTAATACTAATAATTTTAAGCCACTGCAATAATCTAAACAGTACTAACAAATAAGAAAATAGAAATATATACTTAATTTCTCCCCATTTGAGTTGTCTTTTTATTCTGGTCATCATTTCCTTTGAGGTGAAAGAATTTCTTAATTTAATATAATCCCATTTGTTTATCTTTGATTCCACTTGTTTGGTAAGTATCATTTCATCCTGAAAGATGTCTCTAGCTTTAGTGTCATGGAAAGTTCTGCCTATAGATTCCTCTATGTACCTTATGGATTCTATGCTTCATGCTATATACTAGAAACAGTTCTTTTGAAATTTGTTTTAACTTTGGAGATAAATAGAGCAACTTAAGGCTACGATTTGGGTATCAGCACCGTTTGCTTTTGTGAGAAGTTTTATTCCTGATGTTAGATGAATGATTTGCTGTTAGATAGATGAATTACTCTTGCCTTGAGATCAAAGAGCCTGTAAAAGCATATGAGTGCAAAGCATGCAGACAGAAGATAACCAGGCTTAATGTGAAAGAGTTCTCAAGAGTATTCAAGGGTTGGAAGGGGGAACATAAGCCCTAGGAAGCCTCTCCTATGAGCTTACTGTTTGTTCTGACCTTGCTACTGAGAATGCTTGTAGAATAAAGCACCTGAATGAGGAGTTGGTCATAACCACGCTACCATCATTTACTTCCTGGAAGATTTTGGATGAATTACCTAGCCTCTTCTGAACCCTAATTAAAGAACAAGTCTGAATCCCACTGATTGCCCTTGTATGCAGACTCTTGAGGTTTCTACTTGAGTTCAAAACATAATAATTCCCCTGGAGTACTGGAACCACTGAGCCATTATGAGCACTATCCATGAAGGCCATGGGGTCACCATACAGGAAAGTCAGAATGAAGTTAGCTTTCTAGACTTGGCTGTAACAACACACCATAAATGAAGAGGTTTCAACAACAGTCATTTATGTCACTAGGCTGGTTTCCTCTAATGCTATATAATATAATATGCTAATGCTAATGAGTGGTAGCAAGCTCCCTGACTCTCCTCTGCTGAATTGTTGACAATCTTTGAAATTTCCTAACATGAAGTTGCATCACCTTGATGTCCACCTTTATGTAACTATGGTGTTCACCCAACAGGTACTTGTGTATTCATACCCAAATTCCTCCACTTTTATATTAATGGGTTGAGTTTCTTCTGAGGAATTCTTCTTCACTTAATTATTTCTATAATAATCCAGTTTTCAAGTTAGGTCACATTCAGAGGTAAAGCTGTCAAAGTATCTTAATACATTCCTTATGAAAGGGGACACAATTAAAGCAATATCACTAGGGTCAGTGAGAACTTGCCCTTTTAACCTTCAGAAACCAAGGTCTGAGGAAAGTCTCATCTGAGCTTACTTGGAAAGAGCAAGCCCAACAGATGCCTGTCAAGAAATCTGTCACAGTGTACATTCTAATGCTGAAACACAACTATGAACATTTCTGTTATCAAAACGCTTAAGTAAAATATTAAAAAAAATGTCTGCCAGAGTATAACACGATCTCCTTATTCTATCAGCCTGCAACTTCCAGAGAAAGTGTCCCAGCAGTTCTCCTGACAGCCCTTGCCAGCCTGGGCTTCCTACCACCAGTTCTGCCACCAGCCACTCCTACTCCCCCCACACACTCACCCTCATCCTGTCGTCACTCATTGAATAAATATCTCATGGTTGCCAACTCACTGGCTCATTGAAAACAACCCTTTACTCTCTGTTGCTACTCTGAAATTCAGGACATTTAACCTAAGAGGCTAAGGATGTTTCTTTGTTTGAATCATTTTTTCTGTTTACTTGTTTGTTCAAAGATTTTTATTCCTAATTAGGGAAAGACAGTATATCTGAATGACAAAAATATCTATCCCTTGCTTAGGAACTTCAAATAAAAGAGGGTATCCAACAAAGCTAGCCAAAGTAGTCACTTAAGGATTCAGTGACTGAATGCACATGCCTCCCTCCTAGTTAATTTTTTTTTCCAGTAACAACTGCTTTGGGCACCATAAACTATATAACTGTTTTGACTAAGAAGTGTTGCATGATGAGTGGTAGGGCTTATCCAAATCGAGTAGACATTACAGATGCTGTCAGCATGATAGACAGAAAAGCAAGGTATTATCCCAATGATTCCCTGATGAAACATATACAGAGGCTTAACTTAATCCCTAAAGGACTGACAAGAAAAATAAGGTGAAAGACCAATTAGCCTCTTTCCATATAATCCTAGACTTATGGGGTGACTGTTTTTATTAATTCAGTTCCCTTACTTACCAAGTAGGAGATTGTCTCAGCAGAGACACCTGATACTTTTTGGTGGAAAGTCTACTTGCTTCTTACTGAGCCAAAATGCATCACATACTATCATGGATTTCCTTTAGAGAATTATAAAAGACAGCAAACTTGTTCCTGTCAATTTTTTTTCTGGCTGGTTAGGTACTTGAGAAGTACCACTTCTCTTAGATGTGACCCTTCAGTTACCATGTGTCTCTGTTTCCAACCTTTTTCAGAAATTATGGAAGGTCCACGATAAAAGTAATAAAAGTTCTATGACCTCTCAGTGTTCAGAATTTAGTATAGGGAAAGAAATAGGAACTTTACTATAGGACAAGTCATAATAATGCTGCTCTTTTCCATATATGATCAAATTCTCTCTTCCTTGTAGAACAAGTACTGTCTTTGGTGTTTTATCAGCTTTAGGAATGATTATCAGTCATTCATTCCTCTGGACAATTTTATAGAATCAAGTTTCTTAAACTGTGAATGGCAATCCCATACAGGGTTGGATCACTAAATTTAGGGGCCACAAAAAATGACAACAGTATGATATTTATAAATAGTCAATGCCCAAACATTAATTTAAAATCAATTGTGTGCTTCCAATTTGTTTCTGGTAGTACTGACCTGTGTTGCATTCCCTAGGGACTGTACGAGTATCCTATATATCTGATGGACTATAGTTGAGAAGATGTTAATCAGAGTCAAAAGTGTCATCTATAGTTTAATACAGGGGCATACAGAAGGAACAAACTAACAGGCAATTTTAGTCACATATTTATGCTGCAGTGAGATTAAGAAGAAGCTAACTAATAGTCTAGGAAAAGATAATGGCAAGGTTGAAGAAGTTAGTTTGCAGTTCAAAAAAAAAGAAAAAAATTTCTGTAATGATGATGATCATTTCATGATGATGATCGCAGTTCTCAAATATATGACCCTAACCTCAACAGTCATTTTGTCTAATTTTTCTGTATAATCCATTCTGAAGATGAGTTACTAAAACTACCACAGATGTTTTCTTACTTGAACATAGATTAGATACAGTGTGGCTTTAACTGCTAAGAAACCCAACCTGCTTCCCCAGAAATGGAGTAAGTATGTTTAAGTGGATAAAACCATGTTATTCATTCTGGTTGCTACTTTGTCTTTTCTCTCTGACCCCACCCATATCACTCTTCCCCTAGTTAATTTTGATATAATGTAACAAAGATGGATAATGATTTTCAGAATAATTTATAGGAAAATCATTTTTCTTCCCATAATGCTTTTTATTTTGCACTAATCTTTTTATATACATCTTTTCATTCAAGTTGAATCATCTTCATGTGTCCAACTAGAAGCCAAGCACTAGGAAAAATACAAGAGACCTCCTCTGTCGGGGTTACTGGTGGTCTTCCTCCTATGACTTCCACAGGTTATTGTCACCAAAACCATTAGACTTGAAATTCAGACAAATATCAGGGAGAAGGTATGTCTCCCACTGAAGGAGCAGAAAATGCAGTTTTGTCAAGCCCAAAAGGACTCTCCAGTCTTTCTATTACAGTTCAACAACAACCTGACTCCCATAATGGTCCCAGTCTCTGAGAATATGGACCTGCCTTTGCTTCATTCTTGATAGCTTCCATGATTTTATTTCTAATTTTAATCTCATTATGGTCCATTACTGGGACTGCCCCATCACTTCTCTAGATTCCTGCATGTTGCATTTTGGCTCTCATCTGCTTTGCAACTCCTCCCAATTTAGTAACATCTGAAAATTTAATTAGCGGGTGGTTGTTTCCTCTTCCACATAATTAATGAAGATGTTAAAATAAAACTGGATTAAGAATTTATTACACTATAATTTGCCATCATTGTCACAGTTGCTAGATAAACTCTAATAAGGGAGGAGGAAACAATCAAAGTGGGACCTAGGTAGCTAAGCCACCATGATCCTTGGTTCTTATTTAAAAGTAGTGTAGCACAAGGAGTTAGGAAGAGAAGTCAGGGACAAAGCTATTTATCAAGTGTCAATCATTAACTATATAAAAATATCAAAACCCATTACTCCTAGACTACAAGTTGTAGTGATAATACAAAAATATTCAGCTCAAATGACCCAGATATTAGAAAGATTCTCATGCGAGGATGGAGCACGTGAGTAATGCAATATTGCTCTTCTTGAGTATCATAATTTTGGTGAAAGTAGACCCATCTTAAGCAACTAAAATAAATTGTATTCTGTTGAATCATTGGATACCAAAGACCTTCATATCTTATTCTCGGCCAATTAAAATAGTGCATTGTATCCAACAATAATTTAAAAAATAGCCTTAATATGATACCTTCTAATTCTATCCAAATTGCATCATTTTATAGTTACATGGTATCCCATTATGCACATATACATAATTTCTATATCTTACATAGAAAACTTGGGTTGTTTCCATATCCTGCTTATGTACCAAGTGCTCCCACACATCTATGATACTTAGAGCAGCAAAACAAGGGAACAGACAGTATCAAGCAGTGAAAAACACTTGGTATTAGATTATGGGATTCAATATCAAGAAGTGGGAGGAAAGAGAATAGAAGTGATCCAGGAGTAGTGGTGGAGGACCTTGGGCTCTTTGGTAATAGTAAGTTGCCCTTCAGTATTATAAATGTTAACTCCACTGTAACCATCTTAACTTCCGCTATAGAAGATGTTAATTATAAAATGACACAACATTAAACTATAAGAGACAACATGAAAAGTCCTGTAACATTTTATCTTGGATAACCTACAGCATATCTCAGAATTTTTTTATGGTATGCTGCCTCTGAGCTTGTACTTGTTCCCATCATCTTTCAGCTGAAACTTTTGCTGATTCTTCTCTTCTTCATTTTAACTTCCATGACCTGACTGACCTCTTTCAACTCCTCCTTTAGTTGGACTCTATCAAGTGCTGCTCACAAAGTATGCTTTATATGATAGCACTCAAATTTAGCAATTCATGACATCTAACCATCAACACACAGGAAGCTCTGACACACACAGGGCGGCATTCAAGACATTCTTCTATGCACAGACCAAATCTACTCTGGTTCAGGTAATTCTGTCTTTCATCTTGGGGCTGCTATTGTCACCCCACTGGCCATGTCTACTCAGCAGAAGGAAAACCTACTATTTATAATAGGTACATTATTATAATTATGTAATGGATTATTGAAGAATCATGAGTATATTTAGAGCAATGTTAGTTCTATTGCACAAATATTATAAAAGTAAATTAGATCATGAGGTAAGAATTCAAATATGGAATTTATATTTTCATGGAAGAGTGTCAACTCCAAAGTTGTGAGAAATAAATTGATGTTATTTATAAGGTACCAAGATGTGATATTTTGGGCATACAATTAAAAAAAGACTATGGCAGTCACACTAATAAATCATTTTAAAAAACAAAATATCAAGACTAGAGAAATAGCACAGCACTGGCCTTGCAAATGACTGATCTGTGTTCAATACCTGGCATTCCATATGGACCTTTGCACTCTGCTAGGAGTGATCCTTAAGCACAGAGCCAGAGTAAGACCTGAGCACCACAGGGTGTGACCTAAAAAGAAAAAGAAAGTAAAAACCCAAATACTGTACTGTAGAATATAATTGATGAATCAGGTTGTTTTGTAAAAAAAAAAAAAAGCATTTTTGTTATGCTTAATATTGTATCTTCTGGGGAACTTTTGGAGCCAGGTAAAATAATAAAATAATTTCTAATATTTAGCTCTTTATTTACATCAATGTGTTAAAAAAAGTCCATTTCATTCAAAAAGGGAGGAGAAGGAGAGAGTCAGAGAAAGAAAAGAGAAATAAAAGACAAAGTAGTGACTCACTCAAGGGAATACCTTGAAACGGATATAATTTATAAAACAAAATACCCTTAATATGACAGCAGTCAATTTAGCCTGATATAAAAGAGGGTCTGTGTTTTCTTTCATTTATATTTTTATGATATGTAATGTCTTTATAATTTCACCACTCCACATCAAAGCCGCCAACCGCTGAGTGCCTAAATAAGTAGCATGTGAAGAAAATGAATGAATTGCTAAATGTCCCATTAGGTCCAGAGAGAATATCCTTCTATTTGGAGTCAGGAATCTTAAATTGAGACGACAAATGAATGGTTTTCACTCCAATGGAGGGAGAGTTTTGGCAACTTTATTATGTTTCAGCATTTGAATAGAATAAGAGGAAAATAGGAAAAGAAATGAAGTTTTAAAAAATAATAAGTGTTGTTGTTATCTGAGCTCTGGCTCTAAATGTCAGTTCCTCTGTGAGACAGAGTGATGGGGACAATAGGGGGCATAGCACAGGCATAAAAGCTCCAGAGAGATGGAGAGGAGGGCCTGTCATTGTTGTGATTTCTCCAGCACAAAGAAGCTATTTGGGGAATCTTAACAAGTTCCATCGTGTTTGGCCCAACACATTAGTAATGACATCAAAAATTGAAAAGCAAAGAACATGTCGAGCTGGTTAAAGGAAATCACAATAATCAGCAGCTCTTAGGGCACTTAACCACAGACACCCTGGGACTCCCAATGCTGGAAGGGTGGTGACTGCTGCGCCATATGGGAACTTGTCGCCTAGAAAATTCTACCTGATGTTCTAGGGAAAAATACGAGTGCTATAAAAAGAAAATACATCCTCTGATCTGTGCACAGTGTAGCAAACAATGGCACAGTGATCTCTGACAGGGCTTCACTACTCACACTTAAAACCTCAATATTCAAATTTGTTTCCATAGTGTTTGATCCCATTGCTTCTCTCTTTAGCCATCAGAAAATATTCTTAGACACTAAGCCTCAATATTGTGTTTTCTACTACTCTTGGTGGTGGAGAACATATAAGCTCCTAAGAACATAACAGTGGTCTTCAGGTTAGGAGGTTAGAGACTTTCAAGGTAAGACATTTAACTGGTTCCAAATTAAAGCACTTGATTAAAAGAGGTCAAATTTCTTTAAATGTCACTATGGATATTTATGTTATTTGTTCCCTGAATATGGTGAGAGTTGAATGTTTGTGTATATCAAATATGTAAAAATATGTGTGCAATATGTATATATGCAGTTGGATGCAAAGGAAGGTTGGAGGTTTGTCATCCAACAATTTTCTTTTTTTAAAAATTTGTTTTATGTTTTGCTCTCTTGAGTTTTTCTCTTTTTTTTCCCTTGGATTAGGTTTTAGGGTCATACCCGACAGTCCCCAGGGCCAGAGATGAAAGGCAAGTGCCCAGGCCATTGTCTCATCACTCCTACACACAAGGATCTGTATTTTAAAGAACAGCTCATCTACATATTAGGAAGGGAACAAACAACTGGCAATTCTAAAAGTCATCACATATGTAAATGGAAATTAGTATTTTATGCTTCTAGCTGAAAAAAATTCTTTGTGTACAGTAAATGGTGTAGTAAGATTACAGTATAAGGTAACTCGGAACATAGGTTGTGAACTTGAATACTTTTCTTCTGTGACAAAATAATTAAACGTCTCTTCTTCTTTGGCCTCAGTTTTCTAAGTACAACGACACATTGGTCGCATTATGTAATTTCTAGATTCCCATCCTGTGCAATATCAGGAGGTCTTTAACAATATCAATAAAAACGTCACAACTACACAATAATTGCACATCACCAACAATAATCTTGTCAACAACCACATGCTAAATGCTTATGAGGCACTAATGTGCTAAGTGTCTTATGTACTTTACCCCATTTAATCCTTGCAATAACTTAATGAAGAAAGAATTACTATTCCCATTTTTATAGATGAAGACACATAAGTTTCACAATATTACGTAGTTTATGAGTTCTAGGATCGGAATCCTAATTCACATTGAATCCCAAATCCTCTTTTCTTAGTTTAAAAACACATTAGTGAGCAGCACTTTAATTTTACTTAGCATAGTGAGTGAAAGACAGACTATAAGAGGCTGAGAAGTAGAAAAGTTTTCAGTAAGTGTTTACAATATTGTTGGAGAGAGAGGGCCCATATGGAAACAAGAAAACCATCGTTTGTTATCTGTATGTAAGTGTCAGACTGAATAGATTAGTCAATAAGAACTACAGGATTTAAAGAAAAGAAAATCATTATTACATAGATACTAGCAGCAAGCTTAACTGGGAAGGGCTTCATATCAATGGATTTTAAAAGGAAACAATAAAAGACAGAAAGGTTGAAGGAGTATTTTTGGTGGGTAGAAACATCTAGCAAAAGCAAACAATGTATGTATTTTGGTGTGATTAAAAGATAGTAAAATGACAAAGTGCCCAGTTTGAAGAAAGCCAATAAAGTCTGATATTTTGCAAAAGAAATACAATTGATTTATCTCTTTTGAAAGTGGGTAAGCTGAGCTCAGCAATGCAAAGCTCCATTTTCAGCTGTGTTCTGTGGGGTCGCTCCCAGTGAATCATATGGTATACTAGAATTCAAACCCAAGTCTTCTGCATGCAAACCATGCACTTAGCCCATTGAGCCATTTCTCTTTTCTAATATAATTTTATATTT
This sequence comes from Crocidura indochinensis, assembly GCA_004027635.1. Classification (NCBI taxonomy): domain Eukaryota; kingdom Metazoa; phylum Chordata; class Mammalia; order Eulipotyphla; family Soricidae; genus Crocidura; species Crocidura indochinensis. The sequence goes on along the minus strand of PVKC010032741.1, from coordinate 4,520 downwards.
AAATATATAAAATATAAAATAAAATCAGAATCAATGACAAATTCATTGAAATGTATACATTTTTCTAAATGTCAGAAGCATTTAGCCAGTAATGCATTTATTCAGAACTTTTAAAGGTATAGATAATATAAAACATTCATTAGGGCCTTTGGATAAAAGCACAGATCAAATGATTCTCACCCTACAGTCACTAAATCAGAATCTTGTACAATGAGTCTGGGAATTTTTATGTCCTGGTGTTTCTCAAATTTTGATTAAGATACTATTGAAGGGGCTGAAGCAGTGGCACAGGGCATAAGGCATTTGCCTTACGCGCACTAGCCTACAATGGACCACAATTCTATTCCATATAGTCCCATAAGGTCCCCCAAGCCAGGAGCAATTTCTGAGCACAACCAGGAGTAACCCCTGAGCGTCACCAGATGTGGCCCCAAAACAAAACAAAACAAAACAAAACAAAAAAGATACTATTGAAGACATAGCTTTCATTAAAAAATTAAAGGAACATTTTTTTAAAATAATTTTTATTGTGACCAAAGTGACTTACAAATCTTTCCCAGTAATAGTTGAAGTCCATAGTGACATTGAATCAGGGGTATTCCCATCACCAATGTTGTCCTTTCTCCACCCCTGTTCTGAGCATGTATCCCATATCTTCTTCTTTTGACCCTCGAGCTGCTAGTATAGGCGGTAGCCTCTGTGTCTAGCTTGTTGTAGATTGGGTATTGATTCTGGTGTTGTTGGCTTTGGATTTTGTGTTCAAGTCTGATCATTTTTTATTTCTACTAAATTTCATACAAATGTTTGGTCTTGCTACCGTCCCTTACTTCCTTCTCAATTTATGGGCAGAACAAGATGATTCAAGTTATATGGTTCTGTTTGAAGGAATAAAGGGGGCGGGGGGCAAAATCAAACAAACAAAAAAACTGGGATGAGTCTTTCTAGAGACTGTAAATGTCAATTTAAGAGAAGAAAAGGAAAAAAAGGAGAAAAACATAACAGTACAAAAAAAAAAAGAATCAAACAAAAGAAAAAACCAAAACTCACAATAGTAATAAAGACAACAACAAAATAATAACCATGATCCTGAAAGAAAATAAAAGTAAAAAAGAACAAAAGACAAACAACAATAACAAAAATAAAATAAAAAAATGATTTGTGGGGTTTTTTTTTTTTTGCATAGGCACAAATCTTTTTTTATTGCTGGGGTGATTAGAGAGGGAATTCCCTTGGCCTAATACAGGGTTTCTCCACCCTTGAAACATACTGTCATAGGAATAACTACAAGTTCTGTACATGTTCTTTTACTCTCTCCTAGGTCTTTTTGTGGTATATGGAAACCTGCTTAGTCGTGTATGGTAAAATCAGGCCTCTGTAACTAGAAATCTTGGTATTTGTACAGGTCCTAGAATGGAGCCTAGGATGAAGACTTTTTTTACAGTTCTCGAAGGTCTGTTCCATCAGTGTTGTTTTAATCAGTCTTCTGTAGTTGGTGGTCTTGGTTTTTGCACCAATCCTAGGGTGAATTTTAGGATAGAGTCTTTTATTATGTTTCCAGAAGTTCTGCTCAGTTCCAGTTGTCTCAGTCAGACCTCTGGAATTATAGATTTTGGTTGTTGTACATATCGTAGGACAAAGAATAGACTAGAGTCTTTCTTACTGGTCCCAGAATAAGTTCTGCCCAGTCATGGTTGTCACAGTCAGTCTTCTGTAGTTAGTGATCTTGGCTTTTGCACAGATCAAGGAATGACGTGTCTTCTGATTTCATCTCATCATTAGGTGGTGAGATTAAGACAACCTGCTCTTAGATCAAATTGTTGCCATTTCCTCATTGTAGGATGTCATGTCAAAGCTGGCGCATGTTGGTCTCAGAGCAGTATTAAGACTGTCCCAGAGGGAGTTTGCTTCCTGGAGCTGTTGCAGAGAACTGTGTCAATTCTATGTCTGGGATCTAGGGTTTGGGATTGGACGGCCTCTGTCTAATTTCATGGAGTCTAATTTGGGGCCACATGACATATGTTCAAGATGGGAGATGCCCCTGTATTAAAAATATATGAGTTCTTAGGGCTGGAGATAGAGCATGGAGGTAAGGAATTTGCCTTTCATGCAAAAGGCCATTGGTTCAAATCCGGGATCATATATGGTCCCCCAAGCCTGCCAGGAGCGATTTCTGAGCATGGAGCCAGGAGTAACCCCTTAGTACTGCCGTGTGTGACCAAAAACAAACAAACAAGCAAGCAAACAATATATATATATATATATATATATGAGTTCTTATCCCTAATAGATAAGAGCTTGTTTCTATATGTAAAATTTCCACCATTTTAGTATGCCTTTGCAAAAAGAAAAGGTGCTATATTATATTGCTGGTACATTTAGGGGTGGGAGTGTCAGGCTCCATCATCTCTGTGCCCTAATTTTGACCTGAGCTTTTATCCCAGGGAAGACTTTTTCTTGTATGTTTTTGTACCAAGCAGAACCAAAACAGTGAAGTTAAAGAAGACAAGAAAACTAAAGAAAAGCAAAAATACACACACACACACATAAAGGTAAAAGTAAATAAAAAATGTAAAAGGAAAAAAAGTGATGCAGGAGACTACCATAAGTTTGGGGATAAACAGGTTAAGAGGTATTAAACATATAAAGGAAATATAGGCTTTCCATTGCCTTTTGATATATTCTTGTGGGGGTTGGAATCCAGAACACATTTTCATCACACACCCTGGTCTTGTTGAGTTTGAGAAGTAATTTGTGACAGAAAGGGCTCAGGTAGAGTTCTTGCACTGGGGGTCCTTATGGAGCTAAAACTAGTATCAAGCAACAGTTCACGTTTGTGAGGGTGAAAAGGAGGGCCACAGAGCATGGGTAAGCAGGAGTGTTGGTTGTAGATTTTTTGCCAAGAAATGAGATGTGGGGCTGAAAGGGTGTTTTTTCACTTGGGAACTGGGTGATAGCTTACTGGGACAGGAGGTCAGTCTTGATACCTAATGGGTTAAGAACTGAGGGTGAAGGGTGTTAGTAAGGTAGGATAACAGACTGAAATCGGGGGGTGAAGGGATAGTAGAATTTCTAAAGGGGGGAGGAGAGATAGTATATAGGAGGGGCTATATACACTGTAAGCATGGATTGTTTACAATTTAGGTTTGGCTCTCAGAGAGGCATCCTCTGTTTATGTACTTATGCCCACATAACAACATACGTTAGTGATCTATTCTTAAGGTGTTGTTGGAGGTCTGTCCCTAATAGGATGGGTCTGAGCTTGGTGTTTCTACCCTATTAGCCTGTTGTATTTGTTCTTGGAGTATTATATGTATATATGATGTAGATTCTAAGTATCTCAGAAAAGTGCTATCATTCTGTATTTTTCCTTCTTCTTCAGGCTTACTTCACTTAACATAATATTTTGTAGATCCATCCACGTTGCTGCAAAATCCATGATTGTATCATTTCTAACTGCCATGTAATATTTCATTATGTATAAGCACCACATCTTCATGATCCACTCATTAGCTGTTGGGCATTGAGGTTGGTTCCAAATCTTGGCTATTGTACTGAGTGAAGTGCAAACATATTTGGGATTTCCGACTTGAGGATAGATACCCAGAAGAGCAATTACTGGGTCATATGGTGTTGTGTATGTAAACATTTCAATAGATTATTATGTTACTGAACCTGTCCTGATTGATGATTGTGCCCTACCCTAGGGTGTGACCTGGCATTCTGTTCCCACCCTAGGGTGGTACTTGATTCTGCTCCCACCATTGGGTGGTACCTAATCTCACCATTGGGTGATACCTGATTCAGGAGGATAAAAGCAAGGGTCTGTGACTGGAACTGATGCTGAGCCTTTTGGCTTCAGTCTTGTTCTCTGAATAAAACTGATATTTTCACAAACCTGACAGTCTGCTAGCCTTTAACCTGCTGCTTCGCCTCAGAACAGGGTGGCAGATGCGTGCTCTGAGCTGAAGAAGAAAGACCTCATCCTTCATCCTTCCATCAGTCAGCCCCATCAAGGGCTGACTTGTAACAATATAGCAGCTCAATTCAGAGTTTACAGAGCACTCTCCATGCTGTTTTCCATGGGGGTTGGAAAAGGCAGCATTCCCACCAACAATAGATAGAGTTTCTAAAAGTCAATATTTTAAAGTAGTTATTTTTGATAACTTTTAAAGATATGGATATTCTTGTTGTCTTTACTCCAGCCAATGGTCACAGCATTTCTAGGTTTTGGGAAAGTCCCTGGACACAATTGCAATTTATTTCCAACTCTACCAGGCAACCATTTGTCTCTTTGCCAGTATCTGTGGATTAATTTTGTTCTCCAACTTTAGAAAAATGGACTCACATGAAATGGACTCATTACTTGCTGGGTTTTTCTTCCCAGTGTAAAGTCTGTGAGATCCAATTTTATTGTAGGTTTCAGAAGTTTGTTTTTATTGCTGAGTACTGTCTCATGTTATAAACTTTTGTGGAATTTTATGCATAATTTTGTTAATATACATTTGAGTGGTTTACAGTTT
>PVKC010032740.1:0-14157 GCA_004027635.1 Crocidura indochinensis | reverse complement strand
TATAATCTGTGCTCAGAATAGCAGAGCAATCCAAGAAATGAGAATAATGTATATTTCTGTCATCTTGGTTCGATGGTGCCACAGCAGAAGATTTTCTGTTACTAATCTATATGAAATATTTTGATTTGACAAAAAATAAAGTGCCTGTATCCCACTCCACCAAATAGCTCTCGTGTGAACTGTGTTGCAGTTATGTCTGAAGATTAATATATAGTAATAGAAGCTGGTGACCTCTTCTTGCATGGATAAACTTCCAAGCTATATCTGAATTTTATTTCTTGGAGCTCAAAGGAAAGCATGCTTAATTCACAAGGGAGAGGGAGAGAAAAGGGGGAAAGAAGACGGAGGCAAAGAAAGGGGAAGAGAAAGAGTGAGAGAGAATGTGTGAGAGAGGAGGATGAGAGGAGAGGAGAGCGAGAAAGAACATTACTGCCACCTCTTGCTCACTTCTCTGGAATTGAGAAAAATGTGAAGTAAACCTGGCACTTGTTTCCCAAAAGGTCACACTGTCTGACTTGACTTGTCTTTACTTCCAATGACCTTTAATGGCTCTCAGTCAGACCAACTTTGCATATATTATGCCACTATGGAAACCACACAGATAAACAGTTTGGGGACCGCATGCAGTATTTATGTTGGCACTTAATAAGGATATACATATTTTTCCTGTTAGACTCCCCAAAGGCTTTGTTCTATTCCTAAGTGCTTTTCTCTTAAGTTTGTTCAGCTTTCCAATTGCACACATTCATCAAAAAAAAAAAAAGAAAAATGCATTTTTAAACGTTTCTTTTGCTTCAGGTTGTTTGGGAGTATTATTGTTTGCATTACATGAAGATTCTCTAGAAGCACTTCACACATGCCGCTGCTAAGCTTCTAGGGTTTGGATAAAAATAGAGGCATGAGGAAGGAATTTCCAAGTCACGGGAAGGGCAGACACTGCATGCAGCAGGGCCTCTATTTCTTTTCACTTGAAGATTTTAAAGTGCCCGTCCATAGCTCTGGTTGTCTTTTATAAATGAATCGTGTATTCATTTGATAAAGACTCACTTGCACTCGGTCTCTTTGCATGTTGCATCTCTGGGGACAATGTAAATGCTTGTAGAACTATAAAGAAAGGTAGACCCCCTCATGAATGAGATCCATCAAAAACTGATATTAGAAAGACTTTCTCTATCTAGTGAGGGAGTTTACAAGCACAAAGGCAGCTATCTACCAACCAGAATGCTGTTTGGATATAGCCGTCGAAATTGCTAAAATTGCAGAATTTAAGCCATGGTTATTATAGTACATTTGTTATAGCAACCTAAGTAGAAAAAAGACTGTAGTAAAATAAATTTGCAATTAAGTAAATTAAGCATAAAGTAGATTCATACCATTGTACAATAATTACCACCACCTATCTACATATCTTTTTCTCCATCTCACACTGAAATTCTTTGCTCACTAAATGATTATCCCTATTATTTCTTCATAGCAGTCACTAGATAAACAACTGTTCCATCATTTTTCCTCTATGAACTGGTCTTTTCTAGAGCCCTCATATAGGAGGAACCATATAACATTGGACCTTCTGTGTCTAACATTTCACTTTGATAAACATCTTCAAGCCTAATAATCCATGTTATAGTTCTTTGGGGTTTTTTGGTTTTGTTTTGTTTTGTTTTTAGTTTTTGGGTCATATCCGACAGCGCTCAGGGGTTACTCCTGGCTCTAAGCTCAGAAATTGCTCCTGGCAGGCACAGGGGACCATATGGGATGCCAGGATTCGAACCACCATCCATTTGCATGCAAGGCAAATGCATTTTAAGTGAAAACTAGAGCTTCTGAAAGAGAAAGAGATAAAGACAAAGGAGAGAAAAGACCTGATGCATCTAAGTCCTGCAGGAGAAGGGAAGGAATGAAGTCCAGTGCATGAATGGAGCTTGAAATGAGGCTTAAAACTTTTCCTTTAGAAACAGGGGGAGTTGAGGTTACAGGAGGTGCAGATATGTTTGTAAAAGTTGGGGGACAGGCAGGAAACTAAGAGTATTCATGCCTAAAATAGCTTTTGTGAAATAGGAAGTCAAGTCTTCTGCTAAGAAAATCAATGCTAAACTAGTGCAATATATGCACAAACTCCAAATAACAAGTATTATGTCTATTTATTTTCAAGTATGAAGGGTTTTTTTGCGTTTAAATGCAGTATGACAATAAGAATGGATAAAGAAGCTTTTAAACTCACTTATTCTACCAGAGTTAAAAGCATTTCTTTTCTTCTATGAATTAATCATAACATACAATGACCATACCAAGGAAATTGTCACAAAACAGGAATAAGTAAAAAAAAAATCACAAAAAATAAAAACATCCAAAGCTAGAATAAAGTATTGAAGCAACAAAATTTTCTAATGGTTAAGGCAAAGGTGAATATCAATACTAACTTGCTCTACCTATGACAGTTCTTGTGCTTTTTAGTGCCTTTGTGCTCACATATCCATTTATATATATACACACTAACATGAATACATACAACTGAATACACACATACAAGGAAATATTCCTAGGTATATCTATATAAAAGACACTAGAACTGTGCATGCAAATTGCAAAAGAACCTAATTATGATGAATTAGCTTTCAAAATGATGGTGAGATACATAAAATTTACATTCTGCCTATTTCCTTCCCCCTAGGCCTTAGTGATGCATATGTGTGTGTATTTAAGGAGAACTCTGGTAAGTTTGGGGACAGACCAAAAGATCTAGTACAAGTGATAGGATCCAAATTTCTTTTTTTTTTTTTTTTTGTTTTTGGGCCACACCCAGTGACGCTCAGGGGTTACTCCTGGCTATGCGCTCAGAAGTCGCCCCTGGGGGACCATATGGGGCACTGGGGATCGAACCGCGGTCTGTCCAAGGCTAGCGCGGTAAGGCAGGCACCTGACCTCCAGCGCCACCGCCCGGCCCCTAGGATCCAAATTTCTATATGCATAATCCTAAAAGTATCCACTGGATTAGAGCCATGACAAGGGGATTTGGAGGGCCACTAAATATGTTTATGCATATTAATCACTGTGCAAGAGAAGTCTTATCCTGTGTGCAAAATAATTTGCCTGAAGCCCATTTTAAAAACTGCTTTAGAAAATGTAAGCCCCATGAAAGGCAACCTAAAAAGCAAATAGTATTGATTAAGTTGTTAAAGTTTATTAAGAAATTCAATAGACTACAATTTAGATAGCTGATACCTTAGACATCTTTGTAAGTACTGAATTATGTATTTGAGAAATTCTCCCATTCCTTCATCATCAGATTTTATTTTATCTGATCTGGGGTTCATGAGCTTCAGAAAAAGCAAGGTATGTAAAAATCAAGAGAGTATGACTCGAATAGGTTACATTCAGAACTCTTGTATTTAATTCTGTGAACACTAATAAACATATATATTAGGATCCAACAAATTCTTCTGCATTAGTATTTTTTTAATACTAGTTACCAAGGAGGTATTGAGGGAGGGGTTGGAGTGGTGGAGCAGTGGTAGGGCGTTTGACTTGCACAAGTCTGACCTAAGACAGACCGAGGTTCTATCCCCCAGAGTCCCATATGGCCACCCAAGCCAGGAGCAATTTCTGAGTGCATAGCCAGGAGTAATCCCTGAATGTCACCGGATATGGCCCCAAAATCAAAAAATAAATAAATAAATAAATAAAATTGAGGGAGTGTCCTATCTCTTTTCTTATTAATCTCCAAAAATAAAGATATAGAGGGGTTTTATTTTTTCCTAGAAAATTCCATTGGTACTTGAATTTTAAAGCAATTCTTTTTCTTTACTAGAATCAAAATACTGTCGAATTTCCTTGAACTCGGCTGTTGAGAACTTAGAGCCTTCAATGATGCAGATGATAACCTCGGAGAGGAAGGACTTACCACTCTCTTCTCCGCCCCAGTGCTCCCCTGTTATCTGTGAAGGGCAGCTGGTGTGCACTTCATGCACAATTCATCTGAGGACTACGGAAAGAAAAAAAAAACACATAACACTGAAGTCAGCCTGGGAAAGTTAAGCTCATCACTATCACAAAGAGAATGAGTTTGATCTATTGCCTATCTTATGGGGAGTAAAATAAAGAAACTTGACAGGAAAACAGTGGCTTGAGGGTCTCCCTTGACTGCAGGAAGGAAGCCTGACCTTCAGAGACCCAAGAGGAAAGCAGCACGGGATGGATGGACCGTCCAGCATCAAAGGCCACCAAGCAGAGAGCACACGGATTTGCATAGATAAACAGTGCATGCAGCACTTCCTCCTCTTATGAAAGTGGCTGTGGAGATAGGCTTCAGTCAGGTTAGTTGTAGCTTTTTGACTTGTGATTCAAGAAACAGAGTAGAGAGCTGTCGCTCCTCTGCCCCAGAGAAGGGAGATGAACATGGTACTTCCCAGGCCAGGCCAATGTCCAAAATAATTAGACTCATATTTGGCAGGAACCCAGGTTCTGTCTAAAAAGGGTCTGAAAAATCTATATTCCTTAAAATCTAAATAAAAGTCAAATTCTAAATGTTTTCCTACAAATAAAAATGTAATACTCAGAAAAAATAAACACATATATGGTTCTTACAAATTAAGGAACATACAGAATTTTTTTAAAAAATACATGCCTTTCCAAAAATATCTAACACTTGCCTAACTATCATTTTCTTTCTTTTTTTCTTTTTTTTTTTTTTGGTGGTTTTTGGGTCACACCCAGCAGTGCTCAGGGGTTACTCCTGGCTCCATGCTCAGAAATCGCTCCTGGCAGGCACGGGGGACCATATGGGGCACCGGGATTCGAACCGATGACCTTTTGCATGAAAGGCAAACGCCTTACCTCCATGCTATCTCCCGGGCCCCTATCATTTTCTAATTATCATTTTCAATATCCAGATCCCCGAATTTCTCAATATTGTGTCACATTTAAAAACAAATTTTGGGGCCAGAATGGTGGCACAAGCGATAGGGTGCTTGCCTTGCATGCACTAACCTAGGATGGACTGCAGTTCGATCCCCCAGCGACCCATATGGTCCCCCAAGCCAGGAGCAATTTCTGAGCACATAGCCAGGAGTAACCCTTGAGCATTAGCTGGGTGTGGCCCAAAAAAAAGTGAAAAAATAAATAAAAATAAAAACAAATTTTGCTTAAAGCATCGGAGCAGTTGGTGCTAAAATAATTTCATCTGAATCTCAAGATGGGATTAGCTTCTGTCAGAAACCCTAGTATTGAGATAACTACTAAACCTAAACTTAGAAATAAGTAGCATTTAAGTAGTAATAGTGCACATGGTTAATATATTATATTTGAGAATTCCACATAATAGAAAGGTGATTTCCTTCTGTATTCTATTATTTATAGCATACTCTGAAAACAGATTAGGCATGATAATTAATCACACAGAGATTTCATTAATTTTGTTTTTAAGGACAAATAAGATTTGATTTCCTTAAGTTACATATCTTTAAATTCTTCACTTTTTGAGGGTCTATATTTTACAAATTAAAGACAGGGCTGGGGCGACATTCTGAAAGGCTGGAGTGAATACTTTTCATGTTGGAGTCCTGTGTTAGATCTATGGTATCACAAGGTACCCTGACCATGGATACTAAAAATATGTAAAAGCTATCAAAATATTTCAAGCAACTAAGAATAGACATAATGTTGACAGCAACACAAGAGTAGTGGGAGATTTTAACACTTCTCTAATACAGGTAGGCCATAACTAGATGAAAACTCAATCATAAAACTCAGTAAGAAAAACATTGGCCTTATAAGGAAGAAATTTAAGAAATGTGAGATATTCATCCCTTCATCCTCCAAAATCTGAGCACACATTGTTCTCTAGTGCACATGGAATACTCTTCAAGATAGAGCTCTGTAATAAAAAACCTAGCTAAATTATTGACCTAACTAACTTATGTCTATCTCCCTTTAATAGGAATAATATAACAATTATAAATGTTTTTGGATGTTAGCATACAAAGAGTCTTACTTCACCCTTCATTAATTGCTTCACTTGAAAGATATTTACACACCAACCATGTACCAAGCAATACACTAAGAAGATGCATTATTCGATTACCATTATACATGCTCAACAAGAAGCAAAGATAGGGGTTCAATTCGTAGGGAATTCATGTTAGACCTTAGAAAGCATCCATGGGAGCCGGGAGGTGGCGCAGGAGGTAAGGTGCCTGCTGCCTTGCCTAGGACGGACCACGGTTCGATCCCCCGGTTCCCATATGGTCCCCCGTGCATGCCAGGAGCGACTTCTGAGCGCATAGCCAGGAGTAACCCCTGAGCGTCACTGGGTGTGGCCCAAAAACCAAAAAAAAAATAAAAATAAAAAATAAAAAGCATCCTTAAAATTTTCTGAGTTGGGGCCAGAGAGATAGTACAGAGACATTTGCCTTGCAAGCAGCCGACCCAGGAGCTAAGGTGGTTGGTTCAAATCCTGGTGTACCATATGGTCCCCCATGGCTGCCAGGAGCTATTTCTAAGTAGATCGCCAGGGGTAACCCCTGAGCAGTGCAGAGTGTGGCCCCAAAACCAAAAATAAATAAATAAAAATTTCTGAGTTTATTTTTGGTAAAATGACAATTTTATCTAAATGTTTCTGATATATTGTGTAATCTCAAAATAATACCTGCCCACTGAGGGGCTATGGGGATAAATCTATACAATAACTATATTACAATTAATTACTACAGCTATGCAATTATTACAATGTGATTGATCGAGCCAAAGGATATTTGTACATGACCAGCTGAACTCACTATGCAATCACCATCCTTTACTGTCTCCATGAAAAGGCTTTCTCTTAATAGAAGGATAGTAGTGTGGATTAACAACAAACCAGCCTCAGGAATCAAATCTGGCCATTTGACCATTTGTCCCTTTGTCTTTCATGTCCTTTTCTGAGAAACAGAATCATAATGTACAATTTAATGTTATTCTTGACTCAAGAGGATAAATCATTCAATAAATGTTCACTTAACGTTCTTTTCATGAGAGCAATAAAGAATCACTAAAGACTTTTAACTGAAGTAGAAGTTGTATCATTGATTTAAACTTTGGACCTATCTCTCTGGTTACAATTTGGAGGATGAAAGAAAGAGAATTAAGGGTAAAGATTAGCAAGCAGTTATGAACTGTTAACACTCAGAAACAAGAGTAGCCTTTACGGAAATCAGTAATAAGGAAACATTTTTCTACCAAAAGACATTAGAATATTTTATAACATCTTATATTTATAATATTTACATATCTTCATATATATAAATTACATATATTTATAGCATTGTATGGTCCATACAACATCAGCACACACCAGCAGATGACAAGAAGCACATGTGTCAGTACTGCCATGTACCAGGGTCAAACAGAATTTTAATGTCTTATAGGAACCACGGGCTGGACATTCTCCAGTCCTGATCTAAATAAAAGCAGTGATGATGAAGAGAACTTCTGAATCAATTTGAGCATCACTAAGAAAGTATCTACAGAAGAGAGACACGGGTTAATAGGGAAGGTTAGAGGTTAAGTGTGGGACAAAGTATAACAAGCCGTCTCTTATGTAAGCATCTATTTAATCAAGATACTCTTTTTTATTATATTAATAATTTTTATTTTGAACAAAGTGGATTACAAATCATTTACAGTAGTATTTCAGGTACATAGTGACATTGAATTAGGGGCATTCCCCCCACCAATGTTGTCCTCCCTCCACCCCTGTTCTGAGCCTGCATCCCATATCACCCCTCTTTTGCCCCCTGGGCTGCTAATATAAGTGGTCCCTTCTGTGTCTAGCCTGTTGTAGATTGGGTATCATTTCTGATGTAGTTGGCTTTGGATTTGGTGTTCAAGTCTGATCAGAAATACATATCTTGAACCATCTTGTTCTGACTCACAAATTGAGGGGGAAATAATGGAGGGCATCAAGACCAAACAGTCGTATGAACATTGAGTAGAAATCAAGATACTCTATTTGTTTTGTTTCATCTTGGGGCTACACCTAGTGACACTCAGGGGTTACTCCTGGCTATGCACTCAGGAATCGCCCCTGGCTTGGGAGACCATATGGGATGCCAGGAATTGAATCTAAGTCCTTCCTGGGTCAGTCATGTACAAGGCTGACTCTCTATTGCTGCACTATCACTCTGGCCTCAAGATAAGAGAAAATTGAGAAATGAACAGGTTTGTGAGAGAGATGACAAATTCTATTCTAAATAAGTAGAGTCTGTGGTAACCGTGGGATACCCAAGTAGTGATATACAACCTGTGGTTAGAGATAGAAGTGTAGAGACAATCAATGGAGCATGACTAGTGATGAGACACAATAAGCAGTGGCTATTACTACAGCGCCCTCATATGCTTGTGCCTATCTCTCTTTCCCCCACTGGTTAAGAGACATGTACAGACCAATTATTCTCCAGTTACAGTACAGAAGAAGCAACTCACTTAGAAATATTCAATAATGACTAACACTTCCTGATTCTGTAGAATTACTATCTCACGCTTTTAATTTTCCTAGATGTTATTCAAGAAGTCACTCTATTCAAATTTTTTTCAGTGCTCTGAAAACTAGTATTCCCATGTGCTTTTGCAGAACTTCCAAATTCCAGATTTGTATTTCATGATAAACTTAAAGGAGGCATTCATGTTTCTTTACTTTATTTTCCCATGCAGCTATAAAAGTATATATATAACATGTTGGACTCATGGAGAAGAACAAAAAGCCAGAAGCAAAAACATAACTATCCCTGAGACAGAAAGTTACTGGCACATTCAAGAGCATTGTAAAATGATGGCACAGTCATGTTAAGTGCTGCAATGAAGTCAAAAGAAATTCAAGCAGAAGTTAGCAAGATAGCTAAAAAAGCTAAAAAAAAAATACTTGGCAAGTGGAAGATGTAGGCTGATCCCCAGTATCATATGGTTCCCTGAGCACCACCAAAAGTATCTCTCAAGTTGAGCACTAAGAGAATGCCTTGAGCAGTCAGGTGTGTTCCCCCAACACATACAAAATTAAAAAGACAAAACTCAAATAGGGAATGTGCGATTGTTTAGAAATAAGACTATTATTTGTTCAGGGAATTGAATATCTTGTGATTCAGAGAATAAATTATTAAAGCTAGAAAAGTATTTGCTGTAGGCATTAACAGAGGTTCAGATCATGTAAGGCACTGTAAGTCATGTGAAGAAATATAGACTTTATGATGAAAACAATAGGGCATTGTTGAAGAGTTTTTTATGCAGAAAAATTGAAATTTAGAAAGATCGCGTTGCTTGTGATATTCCAGACAAAACGTCAGAGTAGTGTAATTTGTATCAAGGCAAAAAGGAAAGATAAAAACACTGACAGTGCTCTGGCATTAGCACCTGGGCATGCTAATAAACAAATAACAAAACAAATAAATGAGCATATCAAAGCACTATACAAATAAAACATATTCAGAGACCATAAAAATAAAATGATGCCAGAAGGAAAAAGGAAGGATTATATCAGGTAAAAAGGTTCTACCGTATGGTGGAGGGTGGAAATAATATTTTTGGCAGGGGTGGAGAATATAATATAGTTTATACATACGTTACCTTATAATTTTGCATAGCTACAACAAAAATGCTATAATTTAAGGTTGTAGTTCTTTGATAATAATTAATGATGAAAATGCTATACTGTTATTACTGCTACTTCTTCCACTAATGAGAGAAATCTCATGCCTTGTTTTCATACCAAAACAATGAAAAGTTAGGGCTGGAAGAAAGGACGTGGGTGAAGAGCAGTAGCTATATTATGCAGGGTAATTCTTTGCAACTTTTGGGAAATGGCAGTCACTGTGCTGTCTCATTTTTAGAGTAGTGACATCAAGGAGACAAAGACTTTGGAGAAGTCCTACAGCTCCTGCAAAAGTACAATATATAGATTGTGATTTCTAGAAGACTACCCATAAATACATCTATTTTATTATCAACTCTAAGATTCATAGTAACATATTGAGTTACTATGTAGAAATACTTATGTACACCAATTCTAAGACTTGATTTTTAGAAATACTAAGCATTTCTAATCCTTCACACCATGATCACTAGAATAAACCAACGTTTTCTATTGAACAGGTCTTTTTTTAAAATTTGTATTGAGACCAATGTGTATTGCAACTCTTTTAAAGTTGTATTTCAGGTACATAGTGACAGTGTAAAGGCAATTCCCATCACCAATGTTGACCTCCCTCTACTATAGTTCCAAGCAAGTATCCCTTACCTTCTTCACCCATAGTCTCCTGGACTGCTAATCTTAACAGGTCTCCTTTATGTATAGCTTGCTATAGTTTGGGTCTCTTGATTCTGTTGTTGTTGACTTTGGATTGGGTATTTAGGTCTGACCATTTTTTATTTTTTTATATTTCTGCTCCTGAGACCGCTTGGCCCCTGGGTCCCATCCATTTTTTATTTTTTTCTATAAAGGTTGGACTAGATGGCATTCCCACCAGAAGTGAAAGAAAGTTCCTGTCTATCCACATCCCCACCAGAACTGCTTGTTCTCATTCTTTGTGATGTGTGTCAGTCACTGTGGTACACTATATGGTACCTCAGTTGTTTTGATTTGCATCTCTCTGTTGATTAGTGATGTGGAGCATTTTTTCATGTGTCTTTTAGCCATTTGTATTTCTTCTTTGGCAAAGTGTGTGTTCATTTCTCTCAATTTGTAAGAAGATATAGAAATATGAGGCAGAACAAGATGACTCATTTTCTATAAAAAAGGGTGGGAACCCCCCCCCTATCCAGAAGCTATAAAAATAAAATTAAAGAAAAAAAGAAAAAAAATGGGCAGATGTGGTAAATATTTTTCCATAGACACCGTAAAATGTTGAGAAAATTAGAAAGAATTAATTTATTATTAATGAATGAATTGATTATTATGCTATGCTAGACTGCCATCTCATATTTTAGAACTACTTTTTTTTAAACAAAGAACTTTTAAATGTATTTATTCTGAAATTCTTGCTCTTAGTTTGTAATTCAGCTTCAAACAGGATGTAGTTTGAAAAAAATAGATACAGTTAAGGAGCTTTTTAATAGTTTCTCTGAATCATATTTGAGTTGTACAGTCTCTTAGAGTACTTATCTAGTAAGTATAGATTTGTGAACTAAACCTCTAAGCAGCCCACAGAGCAAGTATGAGGCCCTGAGCTGAAGTCACACAGGGGCAAAGGGGGCCTGACTCCCCCCTAAAGTTTGGTGTCCCTCATGAAGACAAATATTAAAGAGTCAAACAGAGGAAAGTCAGAGAAAGTTTCATGTTAAAAGAAGATAAATAAATCTTATAAATAAATACAACTCCTGACCCTTGTCTGGATTCTATACTAAAGGGGGGAAAAGAGCAATAATATTATGGTACCAATTAAAAAAACTAGAATAAAAACAGTAGAATTTTTTAAATATCAAATTTACTAACTGGCTAGGTGTGTTCATGCAAGAGCATGTTCCTAATAAAAATACAAATTCAAAAATATAAGAGCATTAGATTATGGTTTGAGATATTCTCAAAATTTATATATTTAGCAGGAAAAGGATTACAAACCCTAAGGTGTTTGTTTAATAATCACAAAATATAAACTCACAAAGGATGAAATGTAAACAACAGAATTTATTAATTCTAAACTTTTCTAAACATTTGAAGTTACTTAAAAAATTTTAAGAGGACAGGGGCTGGAGTGATAGCACAGTGGGTAAGGCATAAAACATTTTTCTTTCCTTGCACAGGAATGACCAGGGTCATCCCTGTCATCCCATATGGTTCTGAGGCTGCCAGGAGTAATTTCTGAGCACTGTGTCAGGAGTAACTCCTGATCACTACTGAGTTTAACCCAAAAACAAACAAAAATTTTTTTAAGAGGAAAGAATTAAAACTTTAAATATTTAATGGTTAAATATTTAGAAAATTTGGGGATCAAGGATTTAGCCTAGTGGTGGTAGAATGATTGCTCTTCATGTATAAGGTCCAGAGTTCAATCCACAGCACCATGGAAAGTGATGTATCTACCAACTGTAGATATATCAATCTATATTTTGAGTTTAAAATATGTATGTGAGACCTAAACAGTGTGTGGGCTTTGAATGTCTACCTTACAAGTGTTAGCTTGTGATTTAGAATCCTCAGTGCCCCAGATGAGCCACATGTGATCCTGGCAACTCTGCCATCTAAGGATGACAGCTCTACAAGTTGCAATCCCTGGTGCCATGAGTCATTTCTGCTGCACAGCAGCCAGGTGTCAAAGTACAAAGAAGTGCAACCCCACACAAACACCATAATTAAAATGTGGGAGTGACATGGCCAGGATGCATGATCCCTGACACGCATACACATGTGTACCAAGCCTTCACTAGACATGTGCAACTGCAATTAATAGACTGCAAACTTCAGTGAGTGTTGTTGTTGAGTGTAGGAGCATAACATTCTGATGTGTGACTCTCCACCAAGCATCATGGCTAAAAATGTGAAAACAGCATAGTCAGGGTTGGGTGTGACCTCAGTCACTGCAACAACCACCTTAACAACAATGAGAGCAACAGGGAGATGTTGGGACAATAGTGATGCACAGATGTGGTTTGAAAGAGGTAAGAAGGGTTCTCCCTGGGCAGGAGAATTATAGATAAGCAGAAAAGGACACTTTTACATGCTGATTCATGCACTTTTATACTCTACACAGCATAATCTATATTTGTAAGAGAATATAGGAAGCAGTGAGGTAGCACAGGGGTTATGGCACTCGCATGACTAACTCTGGTTTGATCCCTAGTATTAATAGTAATAATGGGGGCTGGAGCATAGCACAGAAGTCGGGCATTTGCCTTGCATATAGCCAATCTAGGATGGACCTTGGTTCGATCCCCTGGCGTCTCATATGGTTTCCCAATCCAGGAGCGATTTCTGGGCGCATAGCCAGGAATAACCCCTGAGCATCACAGAGTTTGGGCCAAAAAGCAAAGTAACAATAATAATAGTAATTAATAATAATAATAGCAGACCAATAAATGATCTTCTGAAAATTGCCAGGACTGATCCCTGAGTATAGCGCCAGGAGGAAGCCCTAGGTAATACCAGGTGTCACCCCCTCTAAAACAAATAAAAAGGGGAGAGAGAATATAAGTATATTGAAGGAAATAAAGTTAAGAACATGCAAGTGCCTTGTACGAGGCCACAATTCATATTCACAGGACAATGTCAGATTCATATTTTGTCTTCACTCTAAAGAACACAGAGTGTTCATATAATTCAAAGTTCTCATTTCTAATGGAGCTTCGCACAACTTTTTCTAGTAAGCCTGTCTTCCAGGCTCAAATGGATATCTAAGAGCAACATAAAATAACTTTTGCATAAATTGTTTTTATTTGGAGAAAACAATTACCCTGCTCCGCACGGGTGTGATAATGTTTTATATTTGCACTTCTCGTTCCTCAAAAAGGCAAATCAATTTTCATTACTGTCAAGCTTCTGAACATTTACATAAACAATAGGTTTGTTATCACTTATTACTGGATTTGGCAGATTACATGCAAAATGTGCAAAGACATGATTAAAAAAATCTTCAATCTTTTAATCAAGAGTAAGCAAGAATAATTCATGTTGGCAAGCGTAATTCATATGTTCTATTGTAATTCCACTTTGCATTTGAGATTATCAGAGTACAATAATTATTCTTTGTTAATGGTTTGCTGCTATGTAATTTCACAGTGGCTTTAGGCAATGAAATTCATTTGAGGGAATTAGTTAAATTTGGTGTGAAGTTATTTCTTAAAATAATCATATCCTTTGTGAAGTGTACATTTTACCAGCATCGTAATTGAGTTGGCAAAGCTCGTGGACAAGAAATGTAAATGGGAAGGGTGAAATAATTAATCTCCAGATGGAACAAGAAATAAGCTTCAAATTCAAAGGCCCATTCTATATAATATATATGTGGAAAAAAACAAAACCCTCCAATATCTAATTTCTGTCCCTTTTAATAATGATATGGATATACAATAATTATAATACAAAGAAAAATACATATGAATGCTTTTGTAAGAAAAGAAGTGCCTTGCTAATTATTCCTAGAAGAATCCAGGAGACTTAAGGGAAAAGATAACATTAGAATTAATCTTTGACTAATAAAC
>PVKC010032739.1:0-14176 GCA_004027635.1 Crocidura indochinensis | reverse complement strand
GCAGTGATGACAAAAATGGCTTTTATGAGCTAGAAATTAAGCAGAAAAACTTTCTGTCTGTATCAGAGCTTTCTCCCACATCACTCCTCACCATTGCTCATCATCAGGATTATAACAAGATAATTACAGTATCTAGGAAGAAATCCTGTTGGGTAATGTGTTTGGTTTAGTTTTGACTCATTTTCCTCGTTAATTCTTTTGAACAGCCTGTGTGGTGAAACTTGCTCCTAGATAAAGTAAGCAAAGAAATTTGTTACTATTAATGGCACTGTTTTTCCTCATGAAAAACATAACCCTGATAAGCTTTGCTTGTGGACCATTAAGTGCACATTGAGTACATACATGCTCCCAGCCCTTCAGCAGACTTTGGACTAACAAGAGAACTTCAGGCAGACTAGGACAGGAAAGCAACACAAAAGATAGTTGTAAAGTATTTACAGAACACCTAGGAGAAGTGAGAAATGAAGGCCTCAGTGAAGTCAAAGTTAGTAAAGAATAAAAGCAAGTTGTTAGCTATAGTCATTAGTTGATAATATTCAATTCAATGCCCACTAGTTATGAATATCTATAAACATGTAATTGAATTAAAGTAATTTCAGTTTTGCAGTCACAACAGCCATATTTCATATTTCATAAAATATTTCATATTTTAGCAGTCCTGTATAGAAATTTGACAGCAGATAAATACCATTTCCATCATCACAGAGAGTTATATTGTCCAACATTCCTGGAATCTTGTAATCTTCCTGGAACTGGTGGTAGAATTGCTAAGTATTGGACATAATAAGCCATGCCACAAAGAAGATAGTCATTGCATAAGAAATATCAAGCTGGAGAGCTCAGAGAAGTGAATTCAGATGTCAGAGTATATTCTGCCTTCTTCCAGAGGTTTGTGGGAGCCACTTCATGGATAATAAAAAGCTCCATAATAAAATATGGATAGATATGTAAAATATAATTAAGTTATATAATTTCTAATTTCCATAGAGATTTCTATAAGATTAGGCAGGAGAGGGAACATACTAGAGAGAGTAAACAAATAGAACTACTACATTCTTAGAGAGGCCATTTTTGTAGTAACAGTATTAGATGCTTTTTTTACCCCATTTGAGCAAGAGAAAATTAAATAGGGAAGTAAAAGAAATCAGCTGCTGAAGCATTATCACTTCCTTCATCTTCTCATCTTCTGACTCCCACGTAACCCCCAAACTAATCAATAATAAAATCACTTAAGGTCTACTTTTGAGCTTTCTCTTCTATCTGTTCTCATCTCTGCCTCAGCTTAGATTCTGTTTTTGATAGTTTCAAATGTGTGGGTGACCTTGCAGTTCACACAAAGCTGGGGAACGTCTTTCTAATTACATTGATATGAACAATGCTTTAGTCTGAGAGCCATATTTAACTTTATTTTTCAAATGAGTAGATTTTACGCCAAACTTCTCTCCTCATCTGTGTACACACAGGTCTAGCTAACTGCATGAACACCACTGATAATCTCAAAATCAGTATATTCTACTCAAAGTTACCTCTTTCCTCTCTTACCTTGCACCATTCTCTTAACTTGTATCAACATGTGCACAAAGCCTGCCTTACTGCAATAATCTATAATCTATAATATAATACAATATTATTATAATATTATATTATATAATATGTTATATATAATGTATAATAACTGTGAATGATATCCTGCCAGTCAAGCAAACTTCAAAGCTGCCCTTTCCTTCAATCATCAATCAACAACTCTAATCTAGCTCTCTTCCCTATCCCCACTTACTTTGGAAATCTGTTCCAAAGTTCCCTGATCTATCTTCTTTCTCCCAATTTCACCACTAAGTCACAGACAACATTGTTTAGAACCTTATAAAAACACTTGTTTTATTATATCATTCTCCTGTTAAAAACTTTTGATGACACCCCCCCCAAAAAAAATTACTTCTAGAAGAGAAAAAATAAATACCCACAATGAGGTTGAGTCTTTTATGATTTTGAACTGCATGTCCCATTCTTCTTTACATTCATTTTTCAACCAAATATGCTATATTCTTGTTATAATATTCTCTCACTTAGTCACACGTTTATCTTTTGTAAACTTCTTTTTGATCCTTCAGGTCTTACTTCAGGTCACATTTTCCATGAAAAACTTTCTCAATCAAGTCAGACTCAGTTGTTTCTTCAGTTCTATTCCCTCTCAATGGACACTTGTTCATAAAAAGCATGCATCATCCTTCCTGGTATTTTTTCTTACTCTCTTTCTTCTGTACTTACTCTCTCAGAACATAGGTAACTTGCCTTGCTACTATTCCTAACAAAATATCTTATAAAGGAAAGATAGTGTGAAGGAGCAAAAAAGGCACAAATATCTACTTTTAGCCTTGGCTAAGTCATGCTTTATCTGTGAGGGTTCGGGGCCCTGGGTTCTAAATAAGAAGGGATGCCTTTTTGTAAAGTACCACATGTTGTAAACTTCTCAGGCTTCTCTTTCTCAAGTCGAAGTTTTCTTTAAAACTGTCCATAGTTGCCTGGCCGTACCAGGTAACCTATATGGAAAGGAGACGAGGAAACAGTAGGAAGATACCCTACACAACAGCCAATCATTTTAAAGATCATTAGGAGCTAGAATCCCCTCCTATACTCATTCCCACCTTATAATCATTTCTTCCTATATAAACTGACTTGTGACCTTTGTTAGGTTCATCTCCTCTGGGAGCAGACCTGATCAGTCAGTATGGAATTTGTAGCTGACAAAGTTTTGTTTTGCTTTACTCCGATGTGTGGTCTCGTCCTTTAACTCTGGACCCTAACAAGGATCAGTACCTTACTCTTTGAAATTATGATGATATACAAAGCTTGTGGGATGGCTAATTATAGGGATTAATAATTATAAATCAACATCTGTATTCTAAAAGGTGAGTGTTAAGGGGCTGGAACAGTGGCTCAAGTGGTTAGGCATCTGCCTTGCCCACGTTAGTCTAGGATGAACCACGGTTCAATCCCCTGGTGTCCCATATAGTCCCCCAAGCCAGGAGCAATTTCTGAACACATAGTCAGGAGTAACCCCTGAGCGTCACTGGGTGTGGCCTAAAAAACAAACAAAAATATTGTTAAATACCATTTTGTGTTAAATTTTGTGTTAAATGAGAAAAAAGAGAGTAAAGATGAAAGGAAAAAGAAAACTGGAAACTCTGCTTGGAATGTTATAAAATTTCAGATCCAGATCCAAAGGTCTGAATTAGAATGCTAGTAGAGAAAAAAAAGAAATAGGAGAGAATGTTATGAGCCCTCACCCTCTTCAACAACTAGCTGAAAAAGAAATGGTAAGAGGAAAAGACTTATGAGAGATTTGGAGATGAAGTATTTTAGATCAACTAGCCTACTTTGTCCATTCATCCCTTGCACATTGTTTGAACACTTGGTAGGCACCAGGAACAGTGCCAGGTACTCGGGTGTAGTAACTGCTAGATATAACCCTGACCCTACATAGTTTATTATCCTTGAAGACCTTTCCTTGGGACCAGAAGGGGAAGTCCAAAAATAAGATGGCAGGATAGTCCAATTCTGGGTATATAGGAATATCAGGATTTTTAAACAGGGTTTCGACTCTACAACTTTTGGTCTTACACATAAGGTCTATGCTCTTGAGATTCAGAGGTTGAAGAAAAGATACATGCAAGTGAAGGGCAGATTTGAGTGACATGAAGTCTAGGTCTGAAAATTAATGCAGTTGATGTTCAAAAAACAAACAAAAAAAAGGCTGAACACAAAGGAAACTAGTATTGAAAAAGAAAGTCCAATGGAGATAAATTTAGAAAGACACAAGAGAGAATGGTACCCTCTGAGTCACTAATGTGGAGAAATTAGCATCTCACTGAGGCTTTCTTTTAGGCAATCAGAATGAGAAAAGAGCCATTGATAGAGAACAGAAATTAGGAGCTCAACCATGATGCCTTATCATGATAATAATACTAAAAAATAATAGTGAAAAAGGGGCTAGGAGAACTGGTCCCTGGTGGAAAGCTAGCCACAAATGTGAGGGGAAGGAGGATGGTGCAATACGGATAGAAAAGGGACCACTATGACATTGATTATTGGAAATGATCACTTTGGACAAGAACTGGGTGCTGAAAGGAAGTAAAGTGATATGCACGATACCCCTTTGGTAACAGTATTCCAAAACACAGTGCTTGAAAGTAAAGAGAGCAAGAGAGTGTATGAGTCTGCCATAGAGGCAAGCTGGGGTGAAGTAGGGGCATGGCAGATAAACTGGACATCGGTGGCTAGAAATGTGCACTTGGAACATTGTATGACTGAAACCTAATCATGAACAACTTTGGAACTATCACCATCACAGTGATTCAATGTAAAAAAAATAGCTGCTTGGGGCCAGAGAGATAGAGGTAGGGCATTTGCCTTGCATGCAGAAGGATGATGGATGGAATTCCGGCATCCCATATGGTCCCCCGAACCTACCAGGAGCAATTTCTGAGCATAAAGCCAGGAGTAACCCATGAGCGCTGCCGGGTGTGACCCAACTCCCTCCCAATAGCTGCTCAACATTTCCCAAGTAAAGATTTTCATAACTTTTCTTCACCAGTCTAACCACATCTCTTAGTAGTGCCAACTAAAGATTCTTAATAAAAATTTGTTGAGTAAATAACATAATTATTTTAAAACAAGATTTCCTATTTTCAAAATTAAAAAATATTTGATTGGAGTTCTGCGAATATTTATTTGTGTACAATGAGGCCCCAAACAGAATCTCAGGTCTACTAATGGTGAATTATGTTCAATGTGGTGTTCAGAATGCTTCCAGAGCACTTGTCCACAGCGCTCTCAGTGAATTTTGTCTTATTAAAGGCTCTGACTGGTCTTTAAGGTGGGCATCATATTATTATCCTCATTTCAGTCAAAGAACTGAAGCTCAAGGACATTAAATGATTACTTTTAGTCACCTAAAAATCTGATTTCCAAACTTTATAGCTGCATATAAGCCAACAGTTCATAGAAGAGTACATTTTCTAATGGGAAAGAAAGGCGTCCAAGTTGACCCTTAGGGACACTGTGGAACAATTCACAGAATTAGAAAGCAAACAAGGTAAGGAGAAGCAGCCAGGGGCAGCCGGCGTCTCACTATCCCGAAATGACCACATGAAACACTTGCCAAAGCTGCTACCTTTTTGTCTCTTTATTATGCATACACAGTTTTATGTTAGTTTTTCCATTCAGCGCATGTGATGCAAGTCTCAGCAGGCCTTGAAATGACTGTAATGTAGAAAGAGTAGTGAAACCTCAACACCTCGGTGACACTGTGCTTACACCCTAACAGGAAAACGAACATATGAGGAAGTAGCACCAGCTCTACTCCTGAAGTCATTTGAAGATCATGAAGGATTCTCACAAAACCCTAGCATGATTGTGGGAAAGGAAACCAAGCTAATCATATGTGACTCAACTTTTGGGTTCAAGCCACAGCGCACAGCCAGTCCATCAGCTGAGATGGGACTACTGGGGAGTTCTGTGAAAAAAAGGTTTTCATCAATGCCTCCCTGAAGGAGATAATAAAAAGGAGTTTTGTATATTCTGGCTTCTATACCTGGACATATGCTTACACACACACACACACACACACACACACACACACACACTTGTACATGCAGACCTCAGTCTATGCATTTACTAAACTGCCCTTCTAGAAAGTTAAGACTTTTAACTTCAGAACCTCCAGGCTGACTTTTTTTTTTATTCCTTTTTGTGTTTCCTCTTTCTTCTCCAACATAAATTACCCTTCCATTTTAAAGCAATCAATATTCATAGGGGTTAGAACTTCACATTGTTCTTCATTTTCTTTTTTTTAATAATGATTTTTATTTTTACCAAGGTGGATCACATATCTTTCACAGCTATTATTTAAGGTACATATTATTTAAGGTAACATAGAATCAGGGGAATTCCCATCACTAAAGTGGTCCTCCCTCCAATCCCATTCCCATCTTGCATCCATATCCCCCACCCTTACCCACCCCAGGACTGTTAGTATAAGTGGTCTCCTCTGTGTCTAGCTTACTAATTAGTAATCATACAGCTGGTCTTGGTACCCTCCATTATTTCCCCCTCAATTTGAGAGGCTTCATTTTCTTTTTTTTAATAATGTTTTATTTAAGCACCTTGATTACAAACATGATTGTGGTTGGATTTTTGTCATGTAAAGAGCACCCCCCATCACCAGTGTAACATTCCCATCACCAATGTCCCAAATCTCCCTCCTCCCCACACCCCCCCTTGCCTGTACTCTAGACAGAGAGGCTTCATTTTCTTAATTTGGCTTTTAGAGTAAGAAAAATTTATTCCAAAATGGCTCTCCTAGATGACTTCCTTATTTTACTTTTTTTTCTTCTTTTTCTTCTTCTTCTTCTTCTTCTTCTTCTTCTTCTTCTTCTTCTTCTTCTTCTTCTTCTTCTTCTTCTTCTTCTTCTTCTTCTTCTTCTTCTTCTTCTTCTTCTTCTTCTTCTCATTATTATTATTATTATTATTAATTTTGTTTTGGTGCCACACACAGCAATATTCCTTCTTACTATTGGCTCTGTGCTCAGAAATCACTCTTGGAAGACTTGAGAGACCATAAAGAACTCTAGGAATCCAAGTTCAAAGTCAGGTCAGTCACAGGCAAGGCAAGCACTGTACCCACAGGACTATCTCTCTAGGCCCAGTTGTTTTTATAAATTCTACATTTTACTTTTAACCTTACCATGCTAAATCTGTCTCCCCTTCATCCAAAAATGAGCTGTCGGCCTGAAGCCTGAGGACAGCAAAGCAGTTCAATGTGCATCTTGGGGTCAATCTCCAGGACCTTTCCTAGTGCTCATTCATAAAACAAATTCATGTAACCTAAGAGCTTAAAAGTTTCCTGCATGCCTGCTTTCATACCCAGGAACTAAGCAGTTTTGGTTTTCCTATGCTCTATCACTTGTAGAAATGCCCGTGGTTATTTGACAACTTCAAAAGCAGAATATGTAAAGGAAAAATTTTGCAGGAAGAGGTAAAAATGTGGTCTTAGTGTGGACAAGAGAGAAACAAATAAAAAGAGCTTTGAGTGGGGGACAGAGATAAAAGGAAAGAATTTGCTGTGTTTCTTTCTCAAGTTTGTGTGGTCTTCTAAGCTCTAGCAACTTCACTGTCCCTCAGTTGCCTCTATAGGGCTACAACTCTTGAAGCCTGTGTGTTTCTTTGGAAATTAGGGTGCTCTTATGCGTGTGTCTTGACCAATTGCAACACCTCACTAATCCCCTCTATCTCTTTGCATAACAGGAAACCAAGTTTAATAGCAAGAAGTTTGCAGAATTGTGACTGCTTCCTACTGAACACTCATTGGCAGGTCCTGCTACTTTCTCAGCACAAAGTGAAGGGCTGGGTGGTAATTTATCCTTGGTTGACCATGTGGAAGTTGAGCTATGTATGGAAGTTAATGGCCTTCCAGGACATGTGAGGGAGGATTTCTCATAATGTAGGACCATGGGATAGTTAGCACAGTGCTAACAGATATACAAAAACAAGAATGCCACTAAGTCAAGTATTGACTTTTCCCCATCGCTGTCATTCATGAAGAGCACAATATGATTCTTAAAGGTACTATAATTTCAAGCCTAAATAGTTAGTACCAGCATTTTATTAGAGCAGCAAACCAGGCCTATATGAGTCTCAGGTGAGACTCAAACCAATACCCATCTAAACACATAAACCCCAATATGTCCCTAGTCCTTCAGAAGAATTCAAAAACAGTGATTTTTAACACTATAATTTTATGGAAAATGTAAACAATATATAATTTTTGAAGTGGGATAGGGCCTGGAAAGTAAATCCCAATATATTTTTCTTATTCTGTAATCTAAAAAGGAATTCTACTGAAAATTGAGGCAATGAGATTATGGATAGAGGTTTGAAGAAACCAATAAATTGATTATATTAAGGGGCAGCAGGACAATATGGTTAGGAAATTAAATGTTCATGCTTTTAAAGATCTATACTTAAGCATAAGAAAATAATAGTGTCATGCAACAATAAGGAAAATAGTCATGAAATTTGCTTATACATGGATGGATATGGAAAGTATTATGCTGAGAGAAATGAGTTGGAGAGGGATAAGTATAGAATGATGGCACTCATTTGCAAGATATAAAAAAGGTAGTATGATATTCATATCTAAAAACAATAGAGATGAGGGCCAGGATGGTCCATGGTAGGAAACTTGCCACAAAGTGTGGAGGGGAGGAGTTAGGGCAGAGAAGGGACCACTATGACCATCATAGTTGGAAATTATCACTCTGTACAAGAACTGGGTGCTGAAAGGAGATAAAGTGATATGCATCATACTTTTTCAGTAACAATTTTGCAAACCATAGTGTCTAAAAAGAAAAAAAATATAAGATAGAGGTAGGGAGCAAGAGAGGGGAGGAATGCTTGCCTGACATAAAGGCAGGTTGGGGAGTCCAGCAAGAAGGGCAAGAGAGAGATTGGGAACATTGGTGACAGGAAATGTGCACTGGTGAAGGGTGTTGTACACTGTATTACTGAAATTCAATCATGAACAACTCTGTATCCTATAAAGATTCAATTAAAGAATTTATTTATTAAAAAAAGAAAATTACAGTGTCTAAGGTTTACTTTAAAATAGCTCAGAAAACAGATGAATAACTTAATAATTTTGAATTTCAGTACTGGATAAATGTAAGCATTCACTAGATTTTTTTCCTCTATGTTGATGTTTAAAATGTACATGTACTAGTTTCCACATTTATTAGACATTAAGAAATGCAATCTATTGGGAATAGTTTTACACACATTCAACTCTTGCCCTGAACTTAAACTTGCTCGTTTTCCCAGGCCTGCATTTCCAGACCTGTTAGTTATTTCTCTGAGTATAGCAATGACACTAGACAGATGTTATGCCACACACGTACACAATCCCTCCCGGACAGACCCTGTCCTTTACTTCCCCAACACTGTCATTTTATCAGTTAATGAAGGGGAAGAGCTGGAGAATTCCTGATGCTTCCAGTTATGGATAGTATTTCCTGTAAAGACAGTTTTTACTCAAAGAGTTAGTGGTAGTTCTGGTAAGCCTGTGTGTGTGTGTGTGTGTGTGTATTTATGTCTATGGAGATAAATGCAATACACACATGTACACATATAGTTCCTCAGGGTAGCGAAAAGGGAAAAGAAGAGCCTCACTCTGAAAATATATTACAGGGAAGGCTAAGAAAATTTTTTTTTACCTTATATATTATTTTTTCATGGTTGGGGACAGGTAGGCCACATCTAACAGTACTCAGTGCTTGTTCCTGGTTCTTTGCTCAAGGATTATTTTTGGTTTTTCCCAGGGGATCATTTAAGGTTTAGCGGGGGGGTTATTTGTTTGCTGTTTTTTGTTTTTGCCACACCCAGCAAAAACAGTAGTTTTTTTGTTTTGTTTTGTTTTGTTTTACTCAGTAGTTACTCCTGGCTCTGTGCTCAGAAATCACTCTTGGCTTGGAGGACCATACGGAATGCCAGAGATCAAACCTGCATCTGTCCTGTATCAGCAGAGTGCAAGGCAAATGCCTTACCACTGTACTACCATTTTGCCCCCCCCCCCATATAAGGTTTTGAGAATCAAACCATAGTCAGCTGTGTGCAAAGCAAGCAACTTAACTCCCGTGTTGTCCCTCTGTCCCAAGAATCTTTATTCTGGGGGCTGGGCGGTAGCGCTGGAGGTAAGGTGCCTGACTTACGGCGCTAGCCTTGGTCGGACTGCAGTTCAATCCCCCGTGCCCCATATGGTCCCCCAGGCCAGGGGCGACTTCTGAGCGCATAGCCAGGAGTAACCCCTGAGTGTCACTGGGTGTGGCCCAAAAACCAAAAAAAAAAAAAAAAAGAATCTTTATTCTGGTGTTTTCTTCTGAATGAGAGAAAAGTCAGGAACATCTGGAACATCAGGAATATCATAGTCCTGGCTAAGTGGAGTGAGTGATGCTTTGTGTTTGCAAGGACAGGGGTGGAGAATGTGGTAGATCCTAGGTTACCTCTTCAACAAGGCAGATCACCAGCATTTTAACCTGATAGAAGCTTTAAGGTGTCTCCGGGTAAAGTCCTTAGTAAACTTTGATATTAGGCACTGAGTTGTCCCAGTAATAATATGTTGAGAAGATACGAAGACAAAAATCACTTATCTACTATTCAAAGAATGGCATCTCTTTTTTTTTTTGGTTTTGGGTCATACTTAACAGTGCTCAAGGGTTACTCCTAGCTCTATGCTCAGAAATCACTCCTGTCAGGCTCAGGGGACCATATGAGATGCCGGGATTCAAACCACTGACCTTCTGATTGCAAGGCAAATGCCTTACCTCCTTGCTATCTATCTGACCCAAAGAACGGCATCTCTATAGGCTATCTGGTCAATTAGTTCAGGGAATATACCTGGACTAGTAATATTTACAAACTCAGAATCTTCTGAAGATGTATTTTTCCAACTACAAATTGGATATTAGGTCAAACAGAAAACAACAACACTGTATGGTTTCACTCACATAGGGATTTTAAGAAAACAAAGCGAATGAATATACAATGAAATCCTGGCTTCTGACAACAGAATGATGGGTACCAGAGGAGGAGAAGGTGAAGTGGAGAGAGGGGTTTGACTGGACTTGATTGGATGCGGGTATACAGAAATCATGCATTTAATGGGGGACATATCTCCTAATTCTTGTTAATAAGTAATTTCTATGAATTCCATAATGCTTGCAAATTGTTCAGTTAAAGAAAGAGAAGCATAAATGCAGTAGATGTTATCCTGGAAAGAAAATAAAAGAGGGAGTCTGAACTCAGTAGCAGAGCTCTTACCTTGTTGGATTGAAGCCACAAATTCAGTCCCCACTGCCACGTGCCTTGTGCAATTTCAGTAGCATTGCAATTTGGGACCCCTAGCACAACAATATGAGTGAGGCCTCTGGCACACGGAAACAGAGTGGTGAGCATTGCAAACAAGTTTGTATAATATCCCAAGAACTACAGCAAATGCTACAGCAATAAAAGAAATGAGGAAAAAACAAAATAAAATATAATGAGGGCCGGGTTGGAAAAGAATTGGAGTTGTCAAACAGATATTATCAAATTTCCAGAACCTGAACATGTTCTTCAAAATAAGAAAGCATAGGCCTTAGGAGAGAAAAATGGCAGCAGGAACTCCTGAAGGAGACCCCCAGAGGACTCTAAAGGAGTCGGGAAAGCAAAATCAATCTAAAATCCCAGGTAGTTTGTGTTTGTGGGTTAGAGATCTATTTCTAAATTTCCATCTAACTGTTTTTTTTTCTTCTTGATGTGAAAAGGAGATACGTGAAATGAAAGCAAAAGTGAAAAAGCTACTAACTGTATATCTTGGTAATGAAAAAAGGTGCCAGTTAAAGTGCTCAGTAGAGAAAAGCATGACCAAACTGTAGGTCATTCTCTGAAGGACAGTAGCTACCACAGGAATGGTCAAATCCAAAGAGCCTACACCAGCAGTTGTCACAGTGGAGCCAGAGCTTGAAGACTGCACATTTCTGGGGAGATTCCCAAGCAGAGATCTGTCTGGGGCAGGTAATTTCCAGCTTGCTTTGGTGCAGGATAGACAAGTAAAGGACCAGTCTTGCTGGTTCCTAAGACAAGACACTGAATCAAGGGCACTTTTTGACTTTAACCCAGGGCAAAGAGATAGAAGAAAAAAATGATCTCTTCACAAACAGAGAATCCCTAAACCTGGTCATACCTAACCCAAGAATTAACATGTAAGAGCACATGTCTGCAAAATATATTTTATGCAAAAGTTTCCATTATAAATAATGGCATAGGAAACAATCAAGTCTAGGAACTAATGATGAATAAGCAGAGTATAATACTGTCATAAGCAGAGTATAATACTGCCATACCACCCAGTGGTAATTGTTCTAAAACAATAAGAATGTTCTTGTTCGGGCCAGAGAGATAGCATGGAGGTAGGGTGTCTGTCTTATACACAGAAGGACGGTGGTTCGAATCCCAGCATCCTATATGGTCCCCCGAGCCTGCCAGGAGCGATTTCTGAGCAGAGAGCCAGGAGTAACCCCTGAGCACTGCCGAGTGTGACCCAAACCCCCCACAAAAAAAGTGCTTGTTCTATAATATGATGGACCACAAAAGCATTATGTTGCATAAAAGAAGCCGATAACAAAGGATCACATATTATGAACTGATATATAAGTAATTTCAGAAAGAGCTGAAGAGAGCTCAAAGGGCTGCTCTGTAGACCTGGAATCTCTCCCTTTGTTGGCTAAATACCTCTGGGTATGCCAGGTCTGATCTACCAACAAACAAAATACTCATGAAAGGCAATATACTAGGAACAAGTAACAAACTAATAAAAAAGTAGATATGATTTTTCTAGAACTGAGGAGGAGAGCTGGAATTAAAATGCAGGACATTTATTTCCAGGGTGATGAAATGTTCTAAAACTGGATTGGGTGCTATCATAAATTTACTAAACATAATTTCATTATACATTTAACATTAAATAATTGTAGGGGGGATGGGCCTGGAGAGATAGCACAGCGGCGTTTGCCTTGCAAGCAGCCGTTCCAGGACCAAAGGTGCTTGGTTCGAATCCCAGTGTCCCATATGGTCCCCCGTGACTGCCAGGAGCTATTTCTGAGCAGATAGCCAGGAGTAACCCTTGAGCACTGCCGGATGTGACCCAAAAACCAAAAAAAAAAAAAAATTGTAGGGCATATATAAGTTGTGCAATAGAGCTTTTAAAATATATATGTATATATATTAGTTGACACACTAAATAATATAGTCTCTATGTGGAAAAATAGTAAATAATTCTGAACATGTTTTCAAAGACCATTTTATAAAGACCATAACTCCATCTAGAGATATACCTGTTTATCATTAAGATAGCCTAGTGTCTAGACAATTGCAGAAGATTAAGAATGTTTCAATATCCAGAAAGCTATTACATTATTTGTTATATATCAATAGGCAAACAGTAAAAATAAGTCATATACTTTTAACAAATTATGATAGATTTTACATTTCATAAAGTTCAAATTGACTTCATTAGAAAATCTAACAGAGTAGAACAATACTGAAGTGGTACAAAATGCCTGTCTTAGGGACTAGCTAGGGGGTATATGCTCCATAGGACTGGAACACAAGCTTTGCATGCTAGATCTCGGTTCCACAGGCCCCAACTTCGCCCATCGTATTTGGGA
This sequence comes from Crocidura indochinensis, assembly GCA_004027635.1. NCBI lineage: Eukaryota > Metazoa > Chordata > Mammalia > Eulipotyphla > Soricidae > Crocidura > Crocidura indochinensis. Next base: position 917 of record PVKC010032739.1, on the reverse strand, counting down.
CTGAGTCAGGATTAGCCTTAATATAGCTAAAAGTGGCCCCAAACTACACTCCACCCTTGCAACCACAACCACCAAATGCTTAAAGAATATATTTCAAATCTGTGGGAGGGAATTGAGAGAACATTTTGTATTGTTGAAGATCTGAGGATTGAAAACTGGAAGATTCTTAAATTTTGATGTCAAGCCAAGTTTTAGAACAAAGTATAGGCAAGGAGGTACTTCAAAGAGACAGAAAATGATAGAACATTAAATCTTTGAGACTAACGTGTGATGTAAAGGAGAGGGGTGGAATAGATGAGATTTGCACTGTGGCATTTTGCAGTTCTCTGAATTTCTTTATCATTTGATGGGAGAAACTCTTCTAAAAACCACAAAACAATAAACACATAGAAAACAATCACTATGAATGTCTTACTTAGAACTTGTAGGACATTTCTGTCATTTTATCTATTAGTAAAATATGTCACCTTTCAATTTATCTATTCTTTTCAGAGTCTGTATGTTACTTGGGAGGCCTTGTTGAATGCAGAATTACCCTTGTGGTTCTGTCATTGACACCTTAAAGTTCGGTTTCCTCTTCGAAACTGTCAAACAAGGAAATGGAGTGTTAAAGCATTGGGTAAGGCACTAGACTTGCATATTGGGTTCCATCCCTAATACCACTAATGGTCTCCCAAATCCCATTAGGAGTACAGAAGGGTACAAGCCAGCAGTAAGCCCTAAGCACCACTGGGTGTGGCCCCACAAAACCAAAGGAAACAAACAAAAACTGTCAAACACCCAACTGTCAGCTGTTTGGGAGGGAGGGGGATGCCTAGGTGGTTTTTCTTTTATCACCTAAGGGCCTCACAAAACTGTTAGGATTTGTTTTTCTGCCTCTTCGAGTACCCTGACTGACCTGAACCTTTTTTTTTTTT
>PVKC010032738.1:0-14166 GCA_004027635.1 Crocidura indochinensis | reverse complement strand
AAGAAAGAAAGAAAGAAAGAAAGAAAGAAAGAAAGAAAGAAAGAAAGAAAGAAAGAAAGAAAGAAAGAAAGAAAGAAAGGAAGAAAGGAAGAAAGAAAGTAAAAGAAAGAAAGAAAGTAAAAGAAAGAAAGAAAGGAAGAAAGAGAAAGGAAGGAAGGAAGGAAGGAAGGAAGAAGAAAGAATAAAAGGTAGAAGCAGATAATGAAGTAGGCAGGGAGCTTTGTCTTGCTTAATAACAATCAGGGTTGGATCTCTGGAAACCAAGTTTCCAAAACTGCATCAGATTCTGAGTGAAAGGCCAGGAATAAGCCTTAATTACTCAACTTTATATGTAGAAATTTCACTATTTTGAGCAAATCATATAAGTAAATCATTCAAGAAGTCTTTTCTAGCTCACCATTTTATAATACATTTATTACTTATTCATAATGGAGAACATATTTAATATATAATTGATTTTAAAAATAAAATTCTCCATTGTATGAACACACCAAATTTCTTTGATTATTAAACATTTGTATATTTTAACTTTTTAGCTCTTATTATGTTATATGAAAATTTATACACATTTTCCCATGTGTGCCAAAAATAAATTCTAACATTAAACTGGCTATATAACATGGAATAGAATTATTGGGTCATATGTAAAGAATTTTGAGGTAATACCAACTTAATCAGGTTCTTTATAGTGTAGACAAAATAATTCTTTAATGTGTAAGTTCAGAAATCGAAGTGCTCCTCCAAGATATTACAAAATAGCATCCTTTCTTTTAATAAAAGTTTGTGCATTTCGGATTGTCAACCCTGAAATCTCCCTTTCAGCAAAGTTAGGAAATATGAAATAGTTTGGATAGGTCATCCACCTATGTAGGAAATAAGAAATAGTTATTAGTTACCAGATCCAAAAAATGTAGACAATTAGTTGAAAAAAGGCAAGGGTTCTCCTCTTTGCCGCATAGATCTCTGAACACATTGCACCACTCAATCTGTTTTACACAGTTACTTTTAAACTGTGTTACTCTGTTTTCTTAAGTCATACTTTTTATGACATTCATTACTTAATTTTCTATTTTTTATTATCTCTTCCCTTTGAGAATGCAAATTCTATGAGATCAAGATATCCCCCTTTACATTTATATGACAAAGACCAGCATAGTTTCTATAACAGAGTAGACTGGAACTGATATTCAATTTTTAGTTTTTGTTCTTGGGAATGGCACAAGTGAAAAAATGATATGTGAGATATCTAGAAGAATGACCATCTTGTTTTTATTTTGGGAGGATGGCACACCTGGTAGTGCTAAGGGATTACTCCTTACCTGGCTCTGCACTCAGGGATTACACCTGGCAGGGTTAGAGGGACCATATGAGAAACCAGGGATCAAACCCTGGTGGGCCACATAAAAGGCAAGCATCCTACCCACTCCAATTTTGGACTCCATCTCCAAATTACCAGGACTTAACAGGTTATATTCCCTGAGTTATTTTTTGTGTTTAAGAAAAACTAACAAGAGTCCCCAAAGTCACACCTGCGGCACCCACTACCCATAATCAACACTTCGCCAATATAACCCCATTTCACTACATCTCTATAGCTCTCTGTAGAGACACCAATCTGACCAAAACAGTATGGCAGTATTTGGGTTGATGTTACTAAGACTATTTTGGAGTAAACGTCCCTGCCACCCAAGATCTGGTAACCGAAAACATACACCGCAAAAGCTGCTTGGAATTCTTGAACCGTGAGGCTGCAAATGCCATTTGTATTTAATACTCCATTTTTGCTTAATATCACCATCCCTGTAGGAACACACCAATTTAGATGCCAATGTGTATCTGAAACCACCTATGTTCAGAAATAAATGAAGTAAAAGAATAGTCAACTAGCAACAAGAACTTGTTAGACCTGACGATGATTCAATGACCTTATTGGAGATATATTGTCATAGATTCGCTTGTGGTTGTACTTCTATCTTTTTTGTTTGTTTGTTTGTTTGTTTTGTTTTTGGGCCACACCCGGTGACACTCAGGGGTTACTCCTGGCTATGCGCTCAGAAGTCGCTCCTGGCTTGGGGGACCATATGGGAAACCGGGGGATCGAACCGGGGTTCGTCCTAGGATAGCACAGGCAAGGCAGGCACCTTACCTTCAGCGCCACCGCCCGGCCCCCTACTTCTATCTTTTTAATCTTCTCTTTTCCTTCTTTTATTCTTACTTTTCTTTCTTTCTTCTTTTTAAAATAATTTCACTCTCATGTACCTGGAAACAAATGTTTTATGATAAACTATGTGCTATTAATAAACTATGTTCTTTAAATAAAGTGAAATAAAAAAAACTTGGCAAATTGTGAAACTGGCTCATATTCAATAATAAACAGAAAAATTTTAAGAGTCTAGAAAGTAATATGACTAAATGAATGTAGCAAACTAGTTTAAGGTAAATCAATTTAAAAGTTACATGATTTCAATCATCTTGCAATAGTAGAGACCAAATTGACTATTGCAGGCTCAAATTATAGTCTCAAAGTTGGTCTGGAGTGGTAGCACAGTGGTAGGATATTTGCCTTGCACACAGCTGATGTAGGTTGGACCTGGGTTTGATCCCCAGCATCCCATATGGTCCCCAGAGCCAGGAGTAACCCCTGAGCACCGCTGGGTGTGCCCTCAAAACAAACAAACATACACTCTCAAGATTAACATTTTCATGCTAGTTGTATTACTACTATAGATGAGTCTGAATCTAGAAAATAGCATTTTAATTGCACTTTGTTGCATTTGTTGTTTTTTCTTTCTGCTTTACTCTCTTTATTTCTTCTTCTCTGAGTAAACTTATATCTCTTTTCCTTTTCTGTTCTCTGTTCTATGAATAAACTTACATCTCTTTTCTGCTTATCTATTTCTTCTTCTCTTTGTATCTATCTTATTCTTCTCTGTCTAACCTACTGTATCTTCTTCTTCTCTGTATAACTATATTTCTTATTCTTATTCTCTATTAATCTCTCTGTCTGTGGGCCCTTTTCCTTATTCTCTTAGTCCCCTTCTCTCCCCATCTCTCTCTCTCCCTGGGCCCCTTCTGTCTGCTAGCCCTCTAGCTCCGCCTGTTATCTCGCTCTGCCTTTTTGCTCCGCCCCTTTCTGGGCTCCGCCCCTTTTATACTTTCTCACCAACTGCCTTTCTCCAACTGTCACTTTCCAACTGTCACTGTCCCACTTTCTCCTTTGGCCTCCCCTTCAAACTTTAATTATTTATTTATACAGAATAAATACCATACATAAATATCAAATACACTACAGCACTTAACCTAGTAGTTATCATATTCAAATTCAAATTCTAGCTCACCTTCCATTATCATCAAACCTTGGCCAAGATCTTAAACTTTTTTTTCAGTCACTCTCTCCCATGATAGAAATAAGTAATCAATCCTGCATTATAATGATCCTATATTATAACAATCATAGATAATAATTTTATAGTACAAGAGTATTACAGTTTGTTTTCTTTCTTCAAACATTTATGTTGCCCACAATTTCACCATGGATTTGTGAGAGAGGATTTATGTAATATTACCTAAAGAAAGAATATCAAGCAAAACAAAAATATAATAATTTGTTGGATACCAATTCATAAATATTTTAACTATATGGATGACCACAGGATGCAGTTTTAGTTATTACTCCGGGCTCAAAGTTTGGAGTCATTTTAGTCTCTGCTAGTCTCATTTTAGTCTCAGCATTACAAGAAGTGAACCCAGGTTTTCATACACAAGCATGCAATCCTGTCATTTGTGCTATCTTTGGCACCCCTCATTTCCTCCATGTTTATTTTAAGTATATTTTGTGTACTGAGATAAAGAAGGGTATTATTTGAGATTACAAAACCTGAACTCCACTAGAGACTGTCAGGTAGGAATCTAGGCATCTGTGTCTGCATAAATTCTTTAAGGATCCTACTTATTGGTGAGGTACATAAAATTGACACTATGCTTTCTTCCAGAATGAAATCTCAGAACCATACATTGAAGGCATAAGATAGTTGGCTTGACTGCTGCATTAAAAATGATGATAAATAATTTAACAAAAACTTTTGTCAAACCTATTAACAATGGACAGCTGAAGACTTATTGTAACAAGCATAGGAAAGAAAATATTTGCTTGGAATTCATTCAAGCATTGATGTGTCTGGGACACGAAACCAAAGGGAATATCAAGTGTCTTCTTGTACAGCAGTAGCTAAATGACTATGCACAAAATTGAAAGTGTTCATTCAAAAGGAAAAAATAATGTGCAATCTTGTTCCTAATGCTACTTTTAAATTAATTGCTTTCTTTTTTTAAGTCTTTTTTTAAATATTTTATTTTAACACCTTGATTACATACATAATTGTGTTTGGGTTTCAGTCATGTAAAGAACACCACCCATCACCAGTGCAACGTTCCCATCACCATTGTCCCAAATTTCCCTCCTCCCCACCCACCCCCCGCCTGTATTCTAGACAGACTTTCTAACACAATTTTTTTTTGTTTATTTCTTTGGTGGATTTTTGAGCCATACCCAATAGAGCTTAGTTTAGCTATTCCCACATGATGCTTGAGGGACCATGTATCCCTCAAGAGAATTAAACCAGGGCTTTTCTGACGTGAAGTATGTGTGCCAATTCTCTGAGCTTTCTTCTTTCTTTCTCAAATTAATATTTCTTGAGAGATACTGTGAATAGTGAAAACAATTAACATATTTTTAGATTTTTTGCAGTGTTGTAAAGGTCTATTTGAAATATCTGTGGAAGAATTGTTCAAGTCAGCTTATAATAAGTTCTGAAAATATCAAGTCCTGGGAAGAAGGAGGAAGGCATAGAGAGGTGGAAGAGAAAAAATGGAAAATGTGGGATTTTTAAACAAACTCTATTAGAACCCTATGATTTACTTAGTTTTTCACAATACAGTCATTTCAGGCATTCACTGTTCAAACACATACCACCAGTGTGTGTAACTTTCCCTTTGTCAGTGTCTATAGCTTCCTGCCTACCACCCTACCCTGCCTCCTTGGAGGAACAATTTTACTTCATATTGTTTGTTACAACATAAAAACTAATGGAATTATCAAAAGTTAGCTTAACAAGGGTGAGTTTGAAATAACTGTTATAAATCTTTGTGGTGTGACTAAAGTCAGTGTCTACAGATTTACCAGGCTGTTATATGGTTGGTAATAGTTGAGTACCTGCATTACTGTTTAGATTCACTGAGCCTGGTACATTGCTATGCTACATTATCATCAGATTTTCTGTGACAGAAAACTGTTCTTATATCTTTGTCTTTTCTGAAATTCTTTCCCATGGCTTGTAACTACCCCATAATTCTATCACATGTAAATAAATTCCTTGGTCAGCCAGGCACTCCTCTATTTAAATAACGCCTCATTTTTCCACTGACGTGTAAAAACTCTTTGCTATATTAAGAGGAAATATTTTTATTTTATTCATAGCCCTCTTATTCTACCTATTTTTTGTTGTTGTTGTAGTGTTGGGGGTTGTAGTGCTAGGAATGGCACACTGTGCCAAGGATTATATTCAGCAGTGTGGGGCATTGTTGGAAAATTGAATTCAGGCAAGTTCAGTGCTCTACCACTGACCCATATCACAGGTCCCCAATACCCTTTTAATATCTTGATAAAATCTGCCTAGTTTTTTTTTTATAAAGACTGTCATCCAAAACATAGACAGGGTGGATAGGCACATAGTGTATAAGTTATACATAATATATGAAATAATAACCAACATGAAAAATTTAAGAATTGGGCCAGATAAGTGGATGAAGCATTTGTCTTGCAAGCATTAAGTCTCTGCTCAGTCCCCAACAGTGCATAAGGTTCCCTCCCTCTCCTCCTAGTCCTGCCAGTAGTGATCCTGGAGCAAAGAACAGGAAGTAAAGTCTGACTACCTTGGGGCATGATCCAGAAACTTAAAAGAATAAAAGTATTTCTGTTCTCAAAATAATAGAAAAAGAATAACAATAAAACTTTTATATAGACAAGAATATAAGGCTAACGTTATATCACTTTAAAAATACATGAGAAATTTTACATTATTTGAAACATGAAATTGTCTATCACATTCTAAAGAATTCAAATTCCTTTCCCTCATAATGGACGCCAATTTTCCTAAGCAGATACATTTAAACTTAATGACAAACTCTTTCAATAGTGTCTAACATTCATCAGTACAGCAAGTAATGACAGATGTCTCTACATTTTTCATTTAAAGTACTTGTTTTCATAATAGTAAAGCACAAAAAAAGGAGAGTCAAAGTGAGATGCACATTTTTTGCTATTGTTTTGTTTTCAATTTTTGTAATTCCAATTTTTAAGTACATAATTTCAGATGTATTAAAAATGTCAAGAGTAATGTAGAACGGATATTTTCATGTGTCTGTCACCGAATCCCTTGCATATTATACCATCTTATATTTCTGTCATTATTCCCCACCTCAAAAATTTGATCCAATGCTGCAGAAATAATGACCCTGCCCTATCTATGAATGTTTCCTTTTCTGCAGTGCTTTGGAGACTCCTTGTCTAACTGAAGCACACAGGCTGAGACTCATAAAGCCTGAACCCTCCAACTTTCAGATCATCATCAAGCTTCTATTGACTAAAATCTCTCTGGAGAATTTGGAGCAGCTTCTGGAGTTCACTGATAAAAATGTGGGGGGAGGGTTCAGGCAGTAACTATTGTCCACCCAGTCAGGGCTTTCACATTCTAATGCCTTTCAACATCCATAGCTGCCCCAGTATTAAGAAAAATACAGTTGACTTCGCACTGTAGCTGCTGACCTAATTTAGCTGAACACACCCTATTAAATATTTATTAAACATCGGTTGGTGGAAGCACTATATCAAATGGGTACACAAGGGCAATGCCCACTGAGCAGATTTCCAGTAAATTAGAAAGCACAGTCAAAATGAAGAAAGTGGTTGATGCTTTGAAATGAATAAGTGTAATATGAACTAAACTACTGGTAAAAAGATTCTACACAATAAAAGAAAATATTAAAAGGTGGGTTGAAAAAGCAGAGTCAAGGGGCCCGGGAGATAGCATGGAGGTAAGGTGTTTGCCTTTCATGCAAAAGGTCATCGGTTCCAATCCCGGTGCCCCATATGGTCCCCCGTGCCTGCCAGGAGCAATTTCTGAGCATGGAACCAGGAGTAACCCCTGAGCACTGCCGGGTGTGACCCAAAAACCACACACACACACAAAAAAAAAAAAAAAAGAAAAAGAAAAAGAGTCAAAAACCTTATGAGAAGCTACACTTCATCTTCCTATATAGATATAGAAATAAGTCTTCTTCGTTGTTGCTAATCTTTCATAAATCCAGATTCATTCTCTTGAGTATCAAGGGCTGATTCATGTCAATGAACTTTAATTTCAACAAAAAGACAATTTTGAAAAGTTGAAAAATGTATTTTAAAACAAAAAATAATAGTCTTGTTAGATAAAGTTTTTATATTTATTGTAGTTTTACTTGCATTCTTCTATGTATAGAATATTTTTGAAAAATTCCATTTTTTTTCCTGACAGTTTAAAACGATTCCTAGAAAGATAGATCAATACATTTTTAGGATCTATTTTAATAAGTGGTTTAAACTTCTTTCATATTTGCCCTTCACTTTATATGGCACAAAATTTCCTTATGCTAGACCATAAGGTGGGAGCACTATTCATATCAAGTCTTCCTTTAGAGAAAGCATCTCTAGTCTTTCCAAGTGTACTTTGCTACAGTAATGGGAGAAAAAGATCACCTTAGTGTTTGAGAAAAAGGAAGAGAAATAAAAGGTAAGAACATCAAAAAAAATGGGACCGGTGAGGTGGCGCTAAGAAGTAAGGTGTCTGCCTTGCAATCACTAGCCAAGGAAGGACCACGGTTCGATCCCCCGGTGTCCCAAATGGTCCCCCCAAGCCAGGGGCAATTTCTGAGCACTTAACCCCTGAGCATCAAACGGGTGTGTCTCCCGAAACAAACAAACAAACAAACAAAAGAATTTAGAAATAGGAATTAAGATACTGAAATCATCATCCCTGAGTGCTGACTCAGAAGGCCTGTGGTTAGTTTTTTTTTCTCCTTTCCCATCACTAAATAAACCTGAGTCCTAGGGGAAAGTAACACTTTCCATGTTGGAAGAAACATCATCATCAACAACAACAACAATAAAAAGATCTAAATAAAATACAGAGAATGGTTGATAAACATGGTGAGTCACACCATGATGTGCACTTTTGGATTCAATGGAGAAAATTGTCAGCAAAAATGGAGAACCTTTATATTTGCTGCTACACTTGAAAAACAAAGACCAGAAATATAAATGCCATCAAAATGTTGACTTTGTTCAAACCAAAAATGTTGGTTTCATACTCAAAGCTATAACCATTTAGAAGAAAAACACATTCATTTAGGTTTTGTGGTTTGGGGAAAGATCTGCCTGAGAGGAGGTGAAAGCCACAGTGAAGCATTCCTGGACGATACAGGGCAGGCTTGGGGAGATCACCATGCAGGCAGCTCCTGCTCAGTAAGAGTCAAAATAGCAACAAGACCACAAATAATTCAAAGCCTGAAACATTTTCCTCCCTCCAGTTCCAATTTTCCTGCTTCTTTCAATTGCTCTAGCAATCTTGCTCCACAAAGCCTTTCTTAACTGAAACAGTGGCAACTCTCTTTGAACTCCATTTGTACAATTCCCTTGGTTCCCTTCTAACTCCATTAAATGCATTTGTTCTCTGGTTGAAATAACATAGATCCTTCCATGCTGCATTTGTTCAATGCTCACAAAGGTTCTTCTGAGTTAAAGTTTCACATCTAATTCATCAAGCATTTTGCTCACCAAAATCTGTTGTATGGATAAATAAATGTTTATTATTAGTGCCTTATCACAAGTCAAAGACAATAGGGTCATTTTAGAGAAAGTATGAATAAAATATTAGTTTGGAAAGTAATCTTGGTGAGGTGCATGTGGCCTTCATATTCATTTCTTGTTATCATTCTGGCGAAGAGTACTAATTTCTATGGGAGCATGGAGATATTTTTTCCTTTGTACTCCTCTTCTATTCCCTTTAACTTTACCACTTTGAAATGTCTTACATAGAAAACGATGTAAAAGACAAATCATTATTTTTAGGAATAATAAAATAATATTATATAATAATAACAATTATATATAGTAACATAATAATGTATGATATGATAATGAATACTGAAATAAATCCTTGACAAAAATCTATTTTTTTGTTTTGGGTCGAACTCGGTAGCGCAGGGGTTACTCCTGACTCTATACTTAGAAATCACTTCTGGAAGGCTTTGGGTACCACATGGGATGCCGGAATTCAAACCACTGATCTTCTGCATGCAAGGCAAACGCCTTACCTCCATGCTATCTATCTGGCCCTGACAAAAATATTTTTATGAAAGAGATAAACTAGCTTTGTTGAATCAATTTAAAGAAATGGTTTAACATTTCTTTATATTTACATCCTTCACTCCCTAGATGGTGCAAATTTTTCCATGGTAGACAATAGGGCTAGAGAGCTAATCATGCTGATATAAGAAGTAAACTATATTTGACAGTGCTTATTATGTCATATGCTTATTCTTCATGTTCCAAATTATTGTTCTTTTGCATTGACTGTTGACTTCTGTAAATCCAGGTTTTTGTTATGATTTAGAGAATTTGGTTTTCTGTTTGTTTTGGTTTTGAACATACTTGACAGTGCTAAAGTTTACTCTTGAGCATACTCAATGTTCAGGGTGGTGCTGCGGATGGAAAGAGAGTCAAGTACATATGAAGAAAGTATTATCTCTTCAGCCTGAGACTTTATTTAATACTATAAAAATAGGAATTAACAATGATTTATAACCTTACAGAGGTTTCAGGTATACATCTTTTAAAATCTTTATATACTACATTTTCATTTATCTCCATAAAACTAATCAATTCTGTTGGATTTATTTACATGCATCCCTCTCCATTTCCCTCTGGTAAGCACAATTTATATTTTAATTGTTTTGTGATTTACCAATTTGGGGAATGAATGTTGGGTTTTGGGGACAAATCCAGCAGTGTTTCAGGGCTATTTCCAGTTCAACATACAGGCTTCACTCCAGAGTTGCTGGTGCTTGAGTCTCAGCATGTAAAACATGTGTTCTAGCCCTTTGGCCTGCCCCACTGGTCCCCTATAAGATCTCCTTAGTAGTTACAAACCTCTCTATATAGAAGAAAAATCATAATTGTCGCTGAGTGAGGACATCTGTGAATAAATATGCTGACAACGCTCTTCATCACAATGAGATTTTCATTTTCCTAGGAGTTTAGAGACATCGTTCAGAGGAAAGCAGGGGAGAACAGATGAGGGAGCAAACTGATAGGGTTGTGTGCCAGAAGTCTGCCACTACATATTCTGGCTGCTGTTGGGTCAAGAGATTTGCTAGTTCTCCTTCTCTGCGTTTGAAATTTACCATGTCCCACCTTCAGTTGACAAGTCTACATGAAAGAACGCTTTCTTTGACCTTATTCAAAACATATAATCCTTATTTATTATTGATAAAAAAAACTGAAAAGCAGTCAACCTAGATAACAGGCTTTCCTTCAAAAGTACAGCTCATGGTATACCTTTCAGGTATATTTCCTTTACACCTAAATACCCTTCCTTGAAAAGCAACCTCAAAATGCCATACTGGGAACAAATGCTGCTTTGAAACTATTTAGTGCAACTTAAATAAAATTATTGGAAGAATTTTTCTACAAAATAATATGGATAAGACTGGTTGCTGTCAGAAAAAGATTTAATAAGGCTAGAAATGGAGGCTAGAATATTAGAGTATAATCTGGAAATAGGTAAAGGAAAGTGTATAGATAAGTAGTGAGACAATATATAATGTACACAATAGGAAGCTTGCCACAGAGGGGTGCAGGGCAGGAAGAGAAATAGGACAGAGAACACTACAAAAATTGTGAAGAGAAGTGACAACATAAGAGAGGGTTTAGGCTAATAATAAAAGTGCAATTCACAGAACTCTACAGTAACAGTACTGTAAATCATAGTGCCAAAACTTTTTTTTTAAATATTGAACCACACCTTGAAATGTTCAATATTTACTACCAGCTCTGTGCTCAGAAATTACTCATGATGGTGCTCAAGGGACCATATGAGATGCAGGGAATTGAATCAAAGTTTGCATTAGGATCTACATAGCACGTCCTACTCCCTGTACTATCACACTAGTGCCAAGAATATTACTAAAAAAATAAAGCTGGGTATGGCACAAAAAATAATTAATAAATGCTAAAGCTTTGATGAAAAAGTATGTATTGTATTGAATATCTTCCAGTAAAATATTAATTACCTGCTAAAGGGAAATTGCTGAAATCTGGTAGATAAACCTGATAGGCACCAACTATACAATTATCAAGTTAATATTTCTAGTAGTAGGATAGGCCAGTATGGAAACTTTCTCATACAATAGCACTTCTGTATTATTTCTGATAAGACTGTATGGCCTGGTGCCAAAGAATAGGTAGGGCATTCCCAAAAGTTATTTCTAAATACTGCAAAGAGTGCCCCTCCCCCAAACAAAACAAAACAAAAACTAAATGCAAGGTATTATCTGGGTTTGGGTCCTGAGTCAAGAAGTAGATATTATTAGAACTATTAGGGCAATTTTAATGAGGTTTTTGGATAGATTACATGGTAATGTTAGACAAATGTTTATTAGCTTATTGAACCCATATTATATGGGATATTGTCTGTGAGTGATATAAACTATGGAGTATTTAGGGATGGGGACATCTTGTCTGCAACTCAATCTCAGAACAACTGAGGAAAACTTATATTCTTGAGTGCATAAACATGTGAATTCATTTTTGTGCAATAATTTTTTAGAAATGCCAATCACATGGGGCCGGCAAGGTGGCACTAGAGGTAAGGTGTCTGCCTTGCAAGCGCTAGCCAAGGAAAGACCGCGGTTCGATCCCCTGGCATCCCAGATGGTCCCCCCAGGCCAGGGGCAATTTCTGAGCGCTTAGCCTGGAGTAACCCCTGAGCATCAAACGGGTGTAGCCCCCCAAAAAAACCAAAAAAACAAAACAAAACAAAAATGCCAATCACTGTCTACTAAAATTGGGAAACCACTATCTTTTAAATGATGTAATCAATCTCATTTTATGGTATAATTAGGAATAAAATAATGTCTAAGAAAGAAGTTTCATTCAAAAATTTAATCAAAATTTAAACTATTAATATTAAGGTCTAAAAGATCAATGTGGATTTTAAACAAAGTGAACTAATAAAAGGAAAATATACTAATATTGAAGGAAATGGTATTTGTAGGGAATAAGGTCAGTACATTAAATCTACATGACTAGAAGATAGTGAAGAGAAATAATAAAGGGAAATGTAATTTGAAAGTCAAAAAATGAAAATCTTTATGCTCTTTATTGTGTTGCTAGATATTGTCTGATAGAGGAGCCATTATGGGTTTTATGTAGGTTAATGATATATTCAAGAAAGGCATTAGTCAAAAGTAGTCTAACCACAGCAGCACTTAAGAAACATTATTGTTCAAGAAATAAGCACTAGGTCAATATATTTCTCAATTTTTTTGAACATTTGAAATGAAACTAAACAAGCAATCTGTTATAAAAAATAGGTTGTGGGGCTCGGGAGATAGCATGGAGGTAAGGTGTTTGCCTTTCATGCAAAGGGTCATCGGTTCAAATCCCGGTGCCCCATATGGTCCCCCGTGCCTGCCAGGAGCGATTTCTGAGCATGGAGCCAGGAGTAACCCCTGAGCACTGCCGGGTGTGACCCAAAAACCAAAAAAAAAAAAAAAAATAGGTTGTGTGAGGTGGGGCCAAGATGACTCTTGGGAGAATTTATCTTTACCTCCTTCTGTGATTACAAACATGTCTACATCAAAGTTTGTATTAATCAAAAAAAAGTTTGTATTAATCTAAATCAGTGCTTCTCAATTATTTTCTATCATGCCCCCCAGGAAGAAGAAAACATTTTTTGTGTCCCCACATGATTGTAAATAGTATCTTTATTAAAAAAAAAAAACGTTAACTTGCAAAACAAAAATATGTAAAATAATTTGAGCTGATTTTTTTGGGGGGTGGGTGGTTTTTGGGCCACACCCAGTGGTGCTCAGGGGTTACTCCTGGCTCAGAAATAGCTCCTGGCAGGCACAGGGGACCATATGAGACACCTGGATTTGAACCAACAACCTTAGGTTCTGGGTCGGCTGCTTGCAAGGCAAATGCTGCTGTGCTATCTCTCCAGCCCCTTGAGCTGATTTTTTAATCAGAGGTGATGTCTGGATTAATGGCTACAATAAGCACGTTTTGCAATGCATAGCTTTCGAAGCGGGGTTTGAAGCAGGACACAACTCTCAGCTCCAGAGACATATAGAGATATAAACATGGGACTTAGCTTGTTATGACAGTGTTTGCTGAGGTCAAACGAGCCCCCCTTTACTCAGCCCCACTATTTGAGAAGCACTGATCTAAATAGACACTGACACCAGAACCCAACAAGAGGAGGGTTCAATGGCTAGAAGAACATTCAGAAATACTGGAGATAGAGAAACACCCTCATTATGAAAGAACGCCTTCCCTTTTCAGAGCAATGACTACAATCAGAAAGAAACTTCTAAGGCATAGAACTTTAATTAGGGGCGCAGGGGAGAGGCGGTTACACTAAATACCTAACACTCCAATTTAAAGATACTATCCTTACATCACTAAGACAAAAAACAAAAAACTATAGGCATAAATAATTCAGAGTTGCTGCCAAGCTTAACTTTCTATAAATCTTGGGAATCTCTCTTAATTTTGTTAAGTGAACACCAGAGCTTAAAACACTAGAGCTATAACTAGAGCTTAAAATATTCAAGGGCAACATCCTAAAAAGACTTTCACCCACTCCCTAACAGATAGCTAGCCTAGCTGGGAAACTGAAAGATAATTGCTAAGAGCTTTCTTTCTCTGGGAACTAGATCCTTCCACTGCCAGTCCACACTTGACTATGAGCAAGTCACATCCCGAAACAGAGAGAAAGCACCCCTGAACTCTCAGATAGCCATTTTGCTACGAGTCCGCCCATTGTCTTTTTTTTTTTTTTTTTTTTTTTT
>PVKC010032737.1:0-14174 GCA_004027635.1 Crocidura indochinensis | reverse complement strand
ACGAGGATGTGTCTGGGGGTGTTTTTCTTTGGGTCTCTCTTGGCTGGTACTCTTCGGGCATGCAGGATTTGATTGCATGTAGTCATTAACTCTGGTATTGTCTCTTTAATGATGTCTTTGACAGTTGATTCTTCCTGGTGATCTCCTACTTGGGTCTCTGGGACTCCAATGATTCTTATGTTGTTTCTTTTGGGTTTGTGAAAGACTTCAATTTTCATCTGTTCACATTCCTTGAGTACTTTCTCCATTGTCTGATCGTTTGTCATAAGTTTCTTTTCCCATTTCTTCTGCTGTGTTGAGTTTTTGTGCATCACATCTTCCAGAACTCTGATTCTCTCTTCAGCTGCTGCCACCCTTGTGTCGAGGGCATCCACTGAGGTTTTCAGTTGAGTCACCATGTTTTTCAGGTTGACTATTTCAGTTTGGAGTTTTTTGAGTTCTGTCTTTGTGTTCTGTTCTGATCGATCTATGCTTTCTTGGAGTTTTACAAACATATTCCACATTTCTGTTCTAAGTTCCTTATCCGAGAGGTTAAGCAGATGGTTGTGAGTTTTAAGGTCATCCAAACCATCATCCTCAATCTCAGTGCATAGTGTTTGCCTACGAGCTTTCTGCATTGTCACGCCAGTAGTGTGGTTTTTCCAGCCAGCTGACAGCTTCAGAATGCAGTGAGTTCTGGATTCACTTCCCAGGGCTCTGGTCTTTGGGGTGAGCTCCAAGAATTCAGAAAAGACAGAAGCACAGACAGAGACTCCCCTCTGTCCACAGTTCCCTTAGCAGACCACATTATCTGCTTTTCAACTGAATTTACAACATATACAAAAGTCACTTCCACCTATGACTAAATTTAGTTTGTTTCCTAATCCAACTAAAACATCATCATTAGCTTCCACTGTGCCCACTTTAAGTAGAAATATAAGCAACACGGATGCAATCAGCATAATTGACTTTTCTAATAACAACCCCATAATAAGTATAGTTGAATTTATAATTTGTTAATGTGTTAGCCAACATTTTCTGTCATAATGTATTTGACATAGCAGTGTCAGATCTGTTAATTTGATGAGGAGAACCTCTATGTTTGTGAGTCTCAGATAATACACTATTCATACAAAGTATGTCTAATCTATTTATTTTGGAGGCTATTTTGACCAAATAAAAAGTTTCCAAGTGTTGAGTTACATTATTTCAAAGTTACATATATGCATATTAAATATATATATTGGAGGGTCACACTAGACAGTGCTCAGAGCCTACTCCTGGTTCTATGCTCAATGATCACTCCTGAAGGGGATTTTGAGGATCTTCTTGGCAGCTGGATGTTGAACCTAGATCAAACATGTATGAGGCATATGTCTTATTCACTGTTCATTCTCTCAGCCTCTTACAGTTGAATTTTTAAAATATATCACCAATTTGAATAAATTCAGCTTTGAAGCACTTTGAAGTACTTAGGCAGATCTTTTATTATTTTTTTATTTTTTTATTTTATTTAAACACCTTGATTACATACATAATTGTGTTTGGGTTTCAGTCATGTAAAGAACACCACCCATCACCAGTACAACATTCCCATCACCATTGTCCCAAATCTCCCTCCTCCCCACCCACCCCCCGCCTGTACTCTAGACAGGCTCTCCACCTCCCTCATACATTCTCGTTATTAGGACAGTTCAAACTGTAGTTATTCTCTAATTAAACTCATCACTCTTTGTGGTGAGCTTTATTATTTGAGTTTTTCTTATCTTTTTGTAGAACTTCTACATTCAATTTCTATACTCTTGTTTGTTTGTTTGTTTGTTTTGGGGAAACACCCAGCAGCTCTCAGAGGCTATTCCTAGCTCTGTATTCAGAAATCACTCTGGCTGGCTCTGGGAACCATATGGGATGCCAGGATCCAAACCACCAACCATACTGGTTTGGCTGCATACAAGGCGAATGCCCTACCACTATGCTATCGCTCCTGCCCTAGAAATGTCTATATTCTTTATGACTGATGTGAATTGAAAATAGTTTCAAGCATCTGAGAGCCAATTTCTTTTTCTCTTTCTTTCTTTCTTTTCTTTCTTTTTTCTTTCTTTTTCTTTCTTTCTTTTTTTCTTTTTTCTTTCTTTCTTTCTTTCTTTCTCTTTCTTTCTTTCACCAAATAGTTGAATTAACTGTTTTTGGAGCTTGTACATCTTCCCAAAAGTATCTCTCAGCAGCTGTGTGGGGCTCTCCATGTGGTAAATTCAAAAGTTTAGTGAAAATAATGTTGAGCATAAGAAGTCAAGTAATGGCATTCCTCCTTTTTCATGTTTTAACTATACGTGTTTGATGGTTCAGTGAGCAAGTTCAATGATGCCTTTCCCTGCAGATTGTAAGGGATGTCAGTGACGTTTGATTTGTCATTCTTTATAGAATTATTGAAGAGTTTTTAGTGTAGGCTGGACTGTAATCATTTTGATGGTTTGGGGGAATGTTTATGAAGGAAAAAATATAGTAAAAAGAAAAACACTTTTAACTCTTTCAGAAGTCATAGAAACAGCCTTATAAAATGAGAAAAGGTGTCAACCACTACATGAAAATAGAGTATGTTTGGGAACAGGGTAATAGGTGTAACTCTATCTGTCTAATTCTGCAGACCACAGGTGTTTGCTCTGGCTAATCTGGCATGCCCACACACTCTCTCTGGCTTGCCTCCATGGAATGCAATAATGGAAATGATGGTAGCAGGCATTTATGTGTAGGGCTCGATGTTCTTCAATAGGTGATGTAATAGCAGGCTTCTTTTCCCAACTTTCTAGACCTTAAGTCCTAAGTTTGGGCCACACAATTCAATTGTGAGAGCTGTAAAAAATGTTTTCTAATATTTTATCCTAAAACTCTAAAAAATTAATTTTTATTTACTATCTGCAAATATTTGATATATGTATATATATTTTTATACCTACACATCTGGTAGCATGACCAAATTTCTTGGACAAAGAGGGATCACAAAAGGAGAAATATTAAGAAGCCAGAAGCTTTGCTCTACATGTTTGTGAATCAGTCTCAGCCCTTACTTTCTTCCCCTTTGGAAATTTTATAGATAAAATTCCACATCTGGTCTTTTGCCTACTTTACTCTCTAGCTTGGACCTCTTCCTGAGTTTCAGACTCCCCTATTTTATGAGCTACTTGGGAGCTCTAATTTGACACCCAATCTTATCTTAACCTGTGCAACTGATTACTTTTTCTCTCACCAATTGAGTTAAGGAGACCCAGACCATTCACCTCTAAGGTCACAAATGGAGAATGCTTTTTCTTATCTATAAGGAATAGAGTTCTGCCCTTTTGGTCTTTTGTGTGTATCTCAAAATAAATGTGTTCCCCCCATGTGAATTTACTTGAGGTATAGAGCAGTAGTTATGCATGTTCTATTATCCCATCCACCCATCATAAGGATCCCTTTGTGACAAAGGCACCACTTTATGATGACCACCAGGTTCTGTCCTGAGAGATTTCTCAGTGCTCTGTTGCCTCAGAAAAAGAGTGCTCAGACAATGGAAAGAGTTAGTGATACTTGGCTAGATTTTGGCCCCTCCTCTGGAGTGATTGATGGTGTCCTTGCCATCCTATGTGGAGTGGGGGTCTTCCTTCTTTTACTCCCTTTCCTCCCAAAGAATACAACAATACCACAACCTAGAAGGTATCAGCAAGTCAGGAGGGTAAGTAAGAAAACTTGCATCAGGAATAATTAATATGATCTCCTCTTCTTGTTTATTTCTGCTTTTTGAAATTACCTGGAAAGGATTATTTCTGAAATAGAATGTTTCAGGGGAAAAAATCATTCTTCCAGGCATAAACTGGACATAGAAAGGATTAGGATGGATATTCAAATTCTATCTAGAGATCTCTTACCATGTGAATGAGTGCCCACGTATTATAGAGGACCCAGAGCAAAGTCACAAATTCAATGACCAGGAATGCCATAGCTGACTATTTGGTACTCTGCAGGGAGAACAGGTCCTAAGACTATCTCTATTTCTGTTGTTGATATGTCAGTGTCAAGGTTTCCTGTGGCAGAGCTAATCAAATGACAGTGCTGAGCATCTGCAGGCCTTACCTAGAAACTCTGTACAGGAAGTAAGGCCCTAACATTTTAGTCAGGCCTACAAATACAATAATCTGATGTTCACTGAGTAAAGGAAGAGAATTCATAGGGAGTCTGACATAGAAATATTATTCATTTTAGGGGCTGGAGCAATAGCACAGCAGGCGTTTGCCTTGCATGCAGGCAACATAGGACAGATTCAGTTCAAATCACAGTATCACATATGGTCCCCTGAGGCTGCCAGGAGCAACTTCTGAGCACAAAGCCAGGAGTAACCCCGAGCACTGAAGGGTGTGACATTCCCCCCCAGCACAAAAAAAAAGGGGGGGGGAAAGAAATAGAGAAAAATCATTGATTTTAGTCTTCAAACAAAATACATGGTGTTCATTCTGAGTTGACTACAGGGAAAACATTAAGTTTCATTACTTAAATTGTTGAAGAATGAGGAATCTTAATCTTACCTATATTTCAGTACAAATGGGTTGTAGGCACCTAATACATTTTTTTTCTTATCTCTTTGCATCAAACAAAGCCTAGAGCAAGGAGCAGGCCATGGAAAAAAAGAAATTTTCTGAAATGTAAGCTTCTCCACTTTAATCCTGAATTCCCCAAGAGGTAACCCCCAAGTCTCCTGTTGTAATAGTTCAACTCCACAATGTGAATGTGTCAGCAAAAGAGACCACTCAGTATCCATGAAAGATGTCAGAATGCAGAATTTTCAGATTCCTAGGCTAGGAAGAAAGCCAAAAGAAACCAGGAAATGATCTGTTGTCAGTCAGTGTATGTGGGTTGCAGAGGAATAATTATACTTAAATTGGGAGGTTGGATTTCAACATCTAACTCAAGAGTGACTGACTAGAGACAAATTGTTTAATCTTGCTTATATTTCACTGGGAAATTACCTGTGTCCTGTTTCACATCATCAGCCTGAAAAGAATTCTACTTTAAGAGGAATTATAGTGCCTTGTGCACTTGTACTGCAGAATCTCATTCCCCAGATCTCCTCTCACTAGACAGGGCACTAATGTCTTATAAAAGCTCTAGGCCTTTTATCTACAGCATCTGAACATATCTCCTTGATTTTCAGCATACAGAGAATCCATGAAAAAACTGGACAGGGCTCAAAACATGATTTCACTTCTGCAAAGGTAAAGCATTTTCCCATTTACATCTTGTAGTCATTAGATCTGGGCCTTTGGTTTAAAGTCAGGAATGCAGACTATCTAGAACTGATCTAGGGAAAGAGTTTAAATCCCAAATGCAAGTCTGAAGAACTCCCTGTAGGGAAGATGTCAAGGGACAGGAGTGGCAGTCCAGGCACCTTAGCATGCAGGTTCTCATTTGAGCTCACCCTACTTGTCCTTCCTCACTCCATATGCTCTTGACTAACCTAGTGGCTCCTGTCTCCTCTAGCAGAGTGCAGAAATACCAGGACAAGGACAGCCATCATGCACACCGGTGTGAAGACAATCCTGGTGAGGTATGCAGAGCAGTGTCTGGTATAGCTCAAAGTCCTGTTGCAGAGGAGGTGGATAATGATCAACCTAAACTTTCCCTTCCCTTGAAATGTACTTCTCCAGTCCTTATACCTTCTAGTCCCACTGTATACATGCCCAGTTCAGGGGCCTATCTCCCACAACCCCCAGATGAATCTGTGCTATCTCTAAGCTCTATTCAGAGTCCTGTCCAGTGTCACTCATTGGCACTTCCGATGGGCACGGACCAACAAATCTCCTCCACACATACATCATGGCCAGCTTCTCCTGCACCAATGACCTCAAGCACTGGCCATGCAAACTGTGCCCTTTCAACCCTCTCCTGGTGCCAGACAACTGTCAAAACCTTGTGCCTCTCAACGTCATCATCCTATCAGTCACAACAAGAAGAGAATTCCTGTCCCCCACAAGGAAGGTTGTTCTGGGAAGAGCACACACTCAGGCAAACCAAATCTGGCAATTTCTCTTTAACTCCTCCTAACATGGAGTTAAAAAATCCAGACAGAGAAGAAATTAACAAACGCATAGAGAAAGCATCATTTTTAAAACAAGTAAATCCAAGCTACCACCTTCCTCCATTGAAGAGCATGCTAAAATCACTGGGTGATATGCAAAAAAACAGAGCTCCAGTTCCATCTTGGACCACAAAAGGACAATTTAAACAGATGTATAGACAGTTCTCAGATCCAAAGATCTTAGAAAAGAAATATATTCAGCTTTTCTGGGGTCTGCCCTGGCTCCACAGTGAGTCCTTAGTGGCTACTGCCTGGAACTCCACAACATCACAATACCCTTTACGATTTAATTGGATTGTGGGTACCTTCCAGGAACAAATGAAAGCAAATATATCTCCTCTGCTTTCCCAGTCACAGTCCCTATGTCATTTGGAGTTTGAATCTCAAAGCTCAATTGGAACTCTATCTGATGATCAAAATACTACTGTGGTTCAGGCCCATTTTGCACTGGAAAATGAGCCCCTTTTTTCTCAATACCAGAGTAGAGCTTGTTCTCCATCATGGAAAAAGAAAGAATCCCTCATTCAAATCAAGAGTCAGCATCCAGAATGGCTATTTTTGCAAAATGAAGTAGGAAGTGAGTGGATGCTCCATCCTATACCTAAAAAACCACAGAAAATTTTTACTGTATTTACAGCCTCTGAGGATAAGATGGTGGACTGTGTTTTTGCAAAAGACTTTTCCATAAATCCCCAACTCCAGGAGAGACTCGAGAAACTGATAAAAGAATGGATCAACAAACATTATAAAGAACTGAGCCTTAATATTGAACTTAGCCTTAGTTCTAGTTCTAGCCTAGAAATAAAACAGCACCAGGGAAATACTACCAGGTCATGCCAGTTAGAGGGTAAACATGGATACTCAAAACCATATGTACTAGCTGGTAGAAGTAAAAAGGAAGGGGTCCGCAAGCGCCTGAGTCAAGTTCCTGAGCTTCAGGAATCAGAAAGATCCAGAGTAAAGTTATTTTTAAGGTCTGAGGAGTCAGGCAGTGACCTGGATGTATCAAGCAGTGAATCTGCAAATGACATAATGAAAAGTTTAGGTGACTCTCTAGAACAACGCCTGAAGAGACATCTGGATAGGAAGTTGGGCCATATCTATACAGGCTTCATCCCTGAGAGCGTGGCTCGATCCAGACTTGATGCCAATGAAACTGGGAAGATGCTGGACCCTCGAGTAAAAAACAGAAAATCAGGAAGCTCAAAAATTGGCAAAGACTGTGCAAAAACCTCTCTCAGAGAGGACTTCCTCGATTCCATCACAAAGTCAATTCTAGAAGCACACATTCGGAAGTACTGGGTCAATCACAAGTGGGGGCTTCCACTCAAGGTCCTCAAGCCTATAAACATTCTGAAATCTTCACCCCAACGGAAAGTTTCCCATTCCCAATCCTCCTCCCAATCATCTTCCGTTGTATCTGGGACCCCCTCAAGAGTCAAAAAGCCCAATATCAAAGAATGTCCTCAGACCCCTCTGGAGAGGAAGATCCAAACAAAAACAGCTCCCATCCCAGAGCAGTCAGTCCAATTGTCATCACCTTCATCTGAGCAAATTCAGAAGTTGGGCAGTAAGATCTCCATTGGTAGCAAACAGGTGTCCATGGGGACATCCCTTTCTCAGCCCACAGAAGACACACAACCTACAGATTCTCTCAAATCCAACATTGAGGCTACAAAAATTGAGAGTATATCTCTGGAACAAGCTAGGAAAAAAAGCTCAGAATTAAGTCCAGATGCTCTAGTCTCCACAAAAGTATCAAAAGTGGAGATTACTAATTGCATGTCACCGCAGTCCTGCCAACAAGAAAAAGTGGTGGGGGAGAACTTAGGTTCTGTGAAGGCCACAGAGACCACAGGGATAGCAGAGGCTGAAAAGTTGCCTGCGCCTCAACCGAACTCTAAATCCACCTTGGATTCCAGTGTGCAGACACAAGATGAATATTTGTCCACGACTAGCAAAAAAAGTTCCAGCACCAGTACAAGCCCCTTATTCCATAAAATTCCAGTTCATCACCATCGAGAAGAGATAGTAAGGGAACTTAAATCTAAAATGAAGCAGCAGCCTGCAGATAGTCACAAGCAAGTGCTTCTTACTTCACACAACATACCTTCTCAGGTTCCTCGCTACCACATCCAAAAAAGTCCTATGGGAGAACAGTTTGCTCGCCCTGTGCGATGTATCTACAAGACAGATGGAAGGGTAGATCCTAGGAACAGCCTCGATCCTAGGAATCCCAGAAGTTCCAGCTTTGTGGACCCCTGGAAGGGGCAGAGGAATGTGGCTTGTGTGAGTCCCAGACCTAGAAAACAGAAAGGGACTGAAGAATCAAAAATCACTCCACTGAGTCATCGTGTTTGTCTCTTTCCAGGGAAGCCAACAGCAAGCTCTCCGGAATGTAAATGCATCCAGAAACAGGCTCCTCAAAATTTATTTAGTAAGTTAAGATTATTTATACAATCAATCTTTGCTAGCAAAAAAGACAAAGGCCAGGATCCTTTGCAAAATAGAAGACCTACATTAGCCTCTGCAAAGAGCCAAGGAGTAGGCAAAAGCAGAATGATGATGGATGGTGAGATGTCTGAGGCTCAGAGACTCATGGAAGCTCTTGGGAAAATTCTAGAAGAGAAATGTGCCAATAATAAGGGCCTTCAAGACACTAAATTACATGTTCACAAAAATATGCCCTCAGCACATGGAACTTTATGCTCCCATAGGCCCCAATACTACACAGACCAACGGAAATATTCAGCTTCCAGTACTGAAACCACCCCCAACAACCATAGTTTTTTAATCAGGGGAACCCAAGTTAGAAACCAACAACTCAGTAAGAGAGTAAGATTTAAAGATGAGCAACAGGTCATGAATGTACACCCAGCTACTAACCTTACAAAGACTGTGCACCCAGATAGTTCTTGTCAATTTAAACCTGAGGTTCTAGGTGCCCACAACCATTATCACCTATGCACGAGGCACCCAGCTTTCTAAGGGAGGGTCTCTACCTGGAACATCATAGAATGTTTTTTGGTTTCCCTGGTTTGGGTACACTCTGCAAACCTACTGTTCTTGCCAGAAATAAAAGTGTGTGAAGGAAAAAAATTTACATCTACTGTACTTACAAAATTTTATTTCCTAATGCCTATGTCACAATATCTTATACACGCAGAGTGTCTGAGTTGTGATTCATTATGAGTGCTTTTGTCTTTGCAGTGCTTCATATGCACTTTAACTAATTTATTTTTTTTACTTTAAAAATACTTGGGGGCATCTTTAGAAGGATTGTATTAAATCTGTACAATGCTTTGGGGAGTATTGCCATTTTAATTATGCTAATCCTGCCAATCCATGAGCAGGGTATGTGTTTCCATTTCCATGTGTCTCTTATTTCTTGGAGCAGGGTTTTAAATAGTTTTCTTTGTATATGTCCTTCATGTTTTTAGTCAATTCTACTCCAAGATATTTGAGTATGTATGACACTAATGTGAATGGGGTTGTTTTCTTTTTTGGGGGGGGGCCACACCCAGTGATGCTCAGGGGTTACTCCTGGCTCCATGCTCAGAAATTGCTCCTGGCAGGCACGACCTTTTGCATGAAAGGCAAACGCCTTACCTCCATGCTATCTCCCGGGCCCCCCAAGTTTTCTTAATGTCCATTTGTTCCCTATCATTATTGATGTATAAAAAGTCCATTGATTTCTGTGTGTTAATCTCCCCCTTTCATTTCTGATATGGGTTATCAAATTTCTCTCTTTCTTTGTGAGTTTTGCCAATGGCTTATCAATCTTGTTTATTTTTTCAAAGAACCAACTTCTGCTTTTGTTTATCTTTTGGATTGTTTTTTGGGTTTCCACTTCATTGATTTCTGCTCTAAGCTTTGTTATTTCCTTCTATCTCCCTATTTTTGTTTCCTTTTGTTGATCAATTTCTAATTCTATAAGCTGCATCATTAAACTGTTCATGTATGTGCCTTCTTCCATCCTAATGTATGCTTGCAAAGCTATAAATTTTCCTCTCAGTACCACTTTTGTTGTGTCCCATAGATTCTGATAGTTTGTGTTTTCATTGTCATTTGTTTCCAGGAAAGTCTTGATTTGCTCTTTGATTTCATCTTGGACCCACTGGTTGTTCAGTAGTAGGCTGTTTAATTTCCAGTTGTTTAAGTTATTCTTCTGTGTACCTTTGTAGTTCATATCTAACTTCAGAGCCTGTGGTCAGCGAAGGTAGCCCACAAATTTTCTATTCTCTGGTTTTTATGGAAGCATATTTTATGTACTAGCATGTAGACTATCCTGGAGAATGACCCATGTACATTGGAGAAGAATGTGTATCCATGTTCTGGGGATG
This sequence comes from Crocidura indochinensis, assembly GCA_004027635.1. Lineage (NCBI taxonomy): Eukaryota > Metazoa > Chordata > Mammalia > Eulipotyphla > Soricidae > Crocidura > Crocidura indochinensis. The sequence continues at coordinate 3,746 of PVKC010032737.1, read as the reverse complement.
GGGTGTCCTATATATAATTATATATATATAATTATATATATAATGTCACCAGTGACATTGAGAGAGGTAATATATATAATTATATATATAATGTCACCAGTGACATTGAGAGAGGTAATAAATATATATATATATATATATATATATATACTAGGCCTCTTTCTTCCATTTCTCTTTTCAGGGCTAGTATATTTTTGTCGGGTTTCAGTCTGGTTGACCTATCAATTGTCGACAGGGCCATGTTGAGTCCTCCCACAATTATTGTGTTGTTATTGATATCCTTTTTCAGATTTGTCAACAATTGTATTAAATATTTTGCTGGTCCCTCATTGGGTGTATATATGTTTAGGAGAATGATTTCTTCCTGCTGTACATATCCCTTGATTAGTACAAAATGTCCATCCTTGTCCCTTACAATTTTTCTGAGTGTAAAGTTTGTGTCATCTGATATTAGTTTGGCCACTCCAGCTTTTTTTTTTTTTTTTGGTGATTTTTGGGTCACACCCGGCAGTGCTCAGGGGTTACTCCTGGCTCCATGCTCAGAAATTGCTCCTGGCAGGCACGGGGGACCATATGGGGCACCGGGATTTGAACCAATGACCTTTTGCATGAAAGGCAAACGCCTTACCTCCATGCTATCTCCCGGGCCCCACTCCAGCTTTTTTAAGGGTGTTGTTTGCTTGGATGATTTTCCTCCAACCTTTGATTGTGAGTCTATGTTTGTTATGACTATTCAGATGTGTTTCTTGTGAGCAGCAGAAGATTTGATTCAGTGTTTTTATTCATTTAGCCATTCTGTGTCTCTTAACTGGTTCATTTAGTCCATTGACATTGAGAGAGGTAATTGTCATGGGATTTAGCGCCATTCATTATATAGAAGTTTGGTATCTGTTGGTCTGTCTTGTCTTAAAGTAGACCAGAAAAATAAGCCACAATTAGGCACTTGGAATTGTCATCCTCACTTCCTATTCTCTTGATAAGGAAGAATAGTTGAAAATAGAGTTGATAATTAATCATGCCACCATAAAAAAAATCCCAATAGTAGGAGATTTAGGGAGCCTCCATGAAAGTAGATACTTGTACATTCAGAAGATAATACACCATAAGTGCAGAGCACAGGAGCGCTGTTATCAGAATCTTCTCAGACTTGACTTGCATCTTTGCACCTGGACATTCATCTATACCACTTATCATATACTTCCAAGCATGTACGTATTTCCCTGAGGATATGAGTGACTCAACAAAATCAATCAGGTCAACTATATGCAAAAACAGTTAACTCACAACTCTTTTTAATACCATGTATGAGGGTTAAATCAAAAATGGATTAAAGACATTGATATCTATTTATTACTTTATTGAAGCACCATGGTTACAAAATTGTTCACAATTGAGTTTCAGTCAGACAGTGTACACCACCTTCACCAGTGAACATTTCCTACCACCCATGTCCCCAGTTTCTTTCCCATTATCTTCTACCACTCTCCACCCTGCCTGCCTTTGGAGCAAGCTTTCTCTCTCTTTCATTTCTTTTTTGACACTGTGGCTTGCACTACTGATTTTATCAACTTTCAGCACCCAGTTCTTGTCCAGAGTGATCAATTGCAACTATCATTGTCACAGTGGATCGACCATTCACTATCCTAACTGCATTCATCACTCTTTGTAGTAAGCTTTCTACCACAGATTAGTCCTCTTGATTCTTATCTCTATTGTCTCTGGGCATTACCGCCATTACTAACTCCTCCCCCTTATATCCCACAAATGACTGAGACTATTCTATATCTATTCCTCTCTCTGATTCATTTTACTCAGAATAATAATCTCCATATCATCCATGTATAAGCAAATTTTGTGACCTCATTTTTCTTCTTTTTTTGCGGGGGGTGGGGGGGTGGGTCACACCCGGCAGTGCTCAGGGGTCACTCCTGGCTCCATGCTCAGAAACCGCTCCTGGCAGGCACGGGGGACCATATGGGGCACCAGGATTCGAACCGATGACCTTTTGCATGAAAGGCAAACGCCTTACCTCCATGCTATCTCCCGGACCCCGACCTCATTTTTCTTAACATCTACTTAGTATTCCATTGTGTAAATGGACCATAATATTTTAGTCACTATCTGTTGTCAGACACCTGGGTTGTTTTCATATTCTGGCTATTTTAAATAGTGTTGTGATAAACATAGGAGTACAGAGGGCATTTTTGTACTGTGTTTCTGTGTTCCTAGAATATATCTTCTAGGAGTGGTATTGCTGAACATACAAAAGCTCATTTTCTAGTTTTTTGAGGAATATCAGTATTGTTTTCTAAAAAGACTGAATCAGTCTGCATTCCTACCAGCAATGAATGAGAGTCCTTTTCTCCTCACATCCATGCCAGCACAGGCTGTTCTTGTTCCTTGTGATGTCTGCCAGTCTCTGGTGTGAGATAATATCTCATTGCTGTCTTGATTTGTATCTTCCTGATGGTTTGTTATGTGGAGTATTTTTTTTTCATGTGTCTTTTGGCCATCTCTATTTCTTCTTTGAGGAAATGTCTGTTCATTTCTTCTCCCCATTTTTGGATAGGGTTATTTTTTCCTTCAGAAGTTCTATCAGTGCCTTTTATATCTTAGATATTAAACCCTTATTTTATGAGTATGAGTGAATATTTTCTCCCAATCAGTGGGTAGCCTTTATATCCTCATTATTGTTTCCTGTAAGATAAAGAAGCTTCTCAGTTTTATTAGTCCTATTTGTTGTATATCCTTGCTCCCACTAACTTGGTTAATGATGTTTCATCCTTGAAGATGCCTTTAGCGTCAATGATATGGAGCTTTCTAAATACATTTCTTCTATGTATCTTATGGTTTCAGGTCTGAAAACAAGATCTTTATTTTTTAATTAATATATTTAAGTACCATTATTACAAACAAGTATGTTTGTAGTAGGGCTTCAGTCACAAAAAAAGTACACCTCCCTTCATCAGTGCAAACTTCCCACCACCAATGCCCCCATCTTCCTTCTCCCCCACTCCTTGCCTTCTTCAAGACAGGCATTCTATTTCTCTCACTCACTACCATTATCATGATAGTTTTTGGTGTAATTATTTCTCTAACTGCATTCAACAATCTTTTTTTTTTTTTTTTTTGGTTTTTCGGTCACACCCGGCAGTGCTCAGGGGTTATTCCTGGCTCCATGCTCAGAAATTGCTCCTGGCAGGCATGGGGGACCATATGGGACGCCGGGATTCGAACCGATGACCTTTTGCATGAAAGGCAAACACCTTACCTCCATGCTATCTCCCGGGCCCCTGCATTCAACAATCTTTGTGGTAAGCTTCATATCAAAGACTGGTCCTTTCAGACCAACTGCCTCTGGGTATTATTATCATACTATCTTTTAATTTTCTTAATTCCCACAGATATAAATGTATATACATGTATATTGATATTCATAAATATAATAAATATAAATATAAAAAATTTATATGTGCTATTCTTTTGTTTTGTTTTGTTTTGTTTTTTTGTTTTTGTTTTTGAGCCACACCCAGCGGTTCTCAGGGATTACTCCTGGCAATCTGCTCTGCTCAGAAATAGCCCCTGGCAGGCACGGGGGACCATATGAGACACTGGGATTTGAACCAACCACCATAGGTCCTGGGTCGGCTGCTTGCAAAGCAAACACCATTGTGCTATCTCTCCAGGCCCTATATGTGTTGTTATTCTTTTTTTTTCCTTTTTTTTTTTTTTTTTTTTTTTTTTTT
>PVKC010032736.1:0-14061 GCA_004027635.1 Crocidura indochinensis | reverse complement strand
TTTTTTTTTGGTTTTTGGGTCACACCCGGCAGTGCTCAGGGGTTACTCCTGGCTCCATGCTCAGAAATTGCTCCTGGCAGGCAAGGGGGACCATATGGGGCACTGGGATTCGAACCGATGACATTTTGAATGACAGGCAAACACCTTACCTCCATGCTATCTCCCAGGCCCCATAAAATGTTTTCTAATCATAAAACTCTAAAATGTAACATATTGTACCTTACAAAATATAAGCAAACACTTAATAGTTCATATTTACCATTTTCCAGCTTGGTTAACTGAATTTAATTCTGCTACATTGTACATAATTGATGGTTCCAATGAAACTTTCTCCATAAACATGGGTGAGGTTGTAATATTCTGAATCTGGGCTTCCAGAAACACTTCATCAGTCTGAAGATATAAAACAAAAATCCACCCAAGAGTGATGGTATTTATCAATATTTACCTTAAGAAAAATTGCTATATGAAAAATATATTAATCACAAATGTGATTAGTTCATGCCTGCAAATCAAAGTTGCCATAATTAATGTAAGAAATCTTCATCCTAACATAATTTAATGGGGCAAAGTCAAGTGTTAGTAAGTTGATTGCTTGTCAAACAATGGATGGGGGATAATGATAATAGTTTTGTATTAATATACAAGAATAGTTTTAACTATAATTCACTTTAGAAATATCCAAAATCTTTAAGTGAAAGTAATAAAATTGTTAAATTGTGATTTTGTTGATAACTATATCTGGTCTTGGGTCGCTTTTATCATATTGAACTGCATGCAAATTTAATGCTATCTCTCTGGCCTGGGATATAACTTTTTTGTTGTTTGGTTTTTGGGTTAGTCCTTATGCTGTACAGAGCTTATTCCTGACTGCACTCAGGGATCACTCTTAGTAGGCTTGAGGGATCATGGTGCCAAGAATTGAATCTGGGTTGGGCTCTGTGCAAGGCAAGCACCTTATTGGCTGTACTGTCACTCCAGCCAGGGTTTAACTTTTTGTTTTTAATTAAACCAATTTGTAGTGGTTGTTAATAATTTCTTGGTTTATTTTAAATACATTTATATATACATGACTAAAATATTAATTACACTGGTAAATCTTGGATGTTTTAAAATCAAGCAAAAACATTTTTGTAGTTTTAGAGACACACTGTTGCTATAAGGTAGTAATTTCATCAATAGGTAATATGCATTTTTTTGTTTTGGCATGGTTTTAGCAATGCTCTGAAGTTACTCCTAGAAGTACTTGGAGACCATATGGGATATTGGGGATTGCATCTGCATTGGCTGCATGTGAAACAAGCACCCTACCTGCTGTACTCTCTCTCCAGCCCCTCCCCTTTTATGTATGTACTTTTATATACATTTTTATTTCTTGATTGTTTATATTAAAAATTCTTATTATACAATTTGATCATTATTTTTGCATCTGAACAGACATCCTTTCTTTACTCAGTTTTACTTTCCATGTTTCAGTTACCTGCAGTACAAAAATAGCATGTACAATAAGCCATTTTGAAAGAAATAGAACACATTTACATACTTTTATTGTTACTGTTATGTGTTCTATTTCTGAAAGAGGGGATATTCCTGTGTACAAAGGCTACTAGAACTACTAGTACATTAATAGTTCTAATGGGGCACCAGGTAATACTGTGGATCAAACTTGGGGCCTCATTCTTGACAGGCAAATGCTCTACCACTGGAGCTACAGCTTAGCCCTAACTATTCTATTTATTATTTGTTATGATTGTTAATCTCTTATTGTACCTAATTTAAAATTAAACTTTGTCACAGAAATGTATATGTGGGAAAAGTAGTTAGGGTTCACAACCACCTAAAGTTGCAGGCATGCACTAGGTAGTGTATCTTCAAAGATAAAGGGGGGCTTTGTTTTAAAAATATATATATAAAAATTATATGCTGAGTATAAGCAAGGTTTAGTCTGTTCAAAAGTTTCAAAGTAATATACAGAATCAAACAAAATAAACTATGACCAGATACTGGCACTGATGAGCTTTTTAAATGCTAAATCCAAGTAGAACGAAATAATTTATAAAAAATGTAATTTAAGCTATTAACTAAATAAAATAGTCTTCAAATGAAAATAGAAATGTAATTATCAATTTATAACAACATACAGAAATTATTTTGTTCCCTTTTCTAAAAAAAGTATATCCCATCAATCCATTGCTTTAAAAGTAAAAAAAAACATACACCCACATTCCAATTTTAAAAATGTAATTTTTGCATAAATTTAAGAAGCACTTAGACAGATAAATGGAAGAAAACAAGCAACATAATGGAAAATTAAGTTAGTTTGAACAGTTAGTACAAAGTAATTTGCCATCTGAAAAATTAAAGAGTTCAGTGCTAAGGCAATAGGCTAATAGCCATAATATGAATGTAATATTAAAAAAAATTTTTTTTTTTTGTGGTTTTTGGGTCACACCCGGCAGTGCTCAGGAGTTACTCCTGGCTCCATGCTCAGAAATTGCTCCTGGCAGGCACGGGGGACCATATGGGGCACTGGGATTCGAACCGATGACCTTTTGCATGAAAGGCAAACGCCTTACCTCCATGCTATCTCCCAGGCCCCATAAAAAATGATTATTTTAAATATAAATTTAAAAAATATCATTTTACCTAACAGGAACATTTGACTTTCTTTTGATTACTATTGCCAAAGTGCCATCTTGACACTTGACCTAGACTGGAAACTGAAATTGGTATACACTTGAAATGAATTTAAATTAGCTTATTCGGAGAATTGAAGGAGAGTAGACTATTTTATTGTACAATGTTAAAATTATAAGTCTATTTTAAATAATATTAACAAGTATCTTCTTAAAAATCAAGAAAAAACTAAAATGAAAGAACATTAAAATAAATATAATTTCAAAAAGTACAAATTATATACATCCTTGAGAAGTCAATCAGCTGGTATTCCAACTAACTTTATTTTTCCACTATGTTTTATAGAGTTTAATTAGGCAGACAGTAAAAAAGGGGGTAAGGAAAGCATATAAATTTATAATAAAAAATCAAATTACCACAGAACTGAGGTCACTCTAATGGAAAAATAAAAAAGAAAAATTAGAAAAATCAGAATTAAATGTTAAAGAAAAAGAACAACTAACTTTAAAATAAAATGCATTATTGCATTTTTATTAACTAAATAGACAGTATTTTTAGTAAAACAAGAGGGTAAACAGAAAGCAACATGAAAAATATGACAAATCATTTTTCTAAGAAGGTGAAACTGCTAAGATTAAATGAATAGAGAAGAACATTACAGGTAAATATTTAAATAGGAACAAAAATATTGAAAGGTCAAATCTGAAGGGAAAGAGGTCTAGTTCTGGTTTTTTTTTTGTTTTTTAGTTTGTTTTGGCCACACCCAGTAGCAGTTAGACTCCAGGCAGGCTCAGGAGACCATACGGGATGCTGGAGATCGAACCTGAGTCAGCCACATGCAAAGCAAACCACCTTATCTACTGTGCTTATCACTCTGGTCCCTCTCAGACCTTTCTTAAACTCTCTACCTCCAATATAAATCCCCATAGATTCTTTAGAGTGGGCACACACTTCAGAACAGGCTCTGTAGAAAATTTCTTAAATTTATCAACTAATGTAACCCTCTTTTCAAGGAACACCTGGATGACCAGAGTTAGATCACTCTCTAAGGCTGGAGTGGTGAATGTCCAGCCTGTGAATTATGTAAGACCTTCAAAGTTCCTGTTGTCTGATCCTACTACATAAAGGGACACACACACAGGCTTCTTGGCTGCCAGCACCCCATCTGCCTGTATGGCCTGCTAATATTACAAATATATATGGTCCTCACCAGAAAAGAGGTTCACTGCTCCTGCATAGGGAATGCAAAACTAGACAGAATCAGACAATCAAGAATCTATTCTCTTTCCTTTTTATAATCTTTTCCTATCTATATTTCTAAAATTACTTATTTATCAAAGGTAACCTAAAAAGTCCTCACCACTGCTGTTTGAGGCTATCAGGGTTATCGCTGGTGGTATCTGGGGTTATGCAGTGCAAACTGAGGGACTTGTACAAACTAGGCATGGACCCTACCACTTGAGTATCCCCTGTCCTATGCTGTCTCTTATAAAACATGGGTGGAAGTAATTTTCCATCTATATTTCCAGATGCAAAGAAATACTCAATATATATCTCTAGAGAATAAGTATCCAGTGGGGAGATACTCATACTATAATTATGTCATAACAGTCTCCACCAGCAGCTTCTTATTTTTTCTTCTGTATCTGGCACTGAACTCTGTATCCAGTAGTGACTAAACTTTTTAATTCTGGGTTAGTGAGATAGTTCAATGTACTGAACATGTGCCTTGCATGCAGGAAGCCCAGGTTCAAGGTCTGGGTTCAATCCCAACACTGCATGGTCCCCTGAGCACAAGAAGGAACAATGCAACCCTTTGTACCTCCAATATGGAGACGAGAGTAATGTTTCAACCCTTGCTATAATGTCACCTTCTGGCAAGGTTTTCCTATATAAGAAGACTACAATGAATTCTTCATGAAGTTTTTTTCTCTCTCATGATTCATATATTGTTCTAATTACTAGAAAATAGTATAAAAATACATGTTTGAGACAAAGTGGGGTCAGTAATAGCTATTGGGTAAGGACTAAGGCACAAAACAGTCCTGACTGTTAGTGTGGTTTACTGACACCGTCATGTACTGAGTTTCCTTATTGAAGTCAACAATACTCTATCCTATCCTACAGGTTGATAAATATCTGTTTGCCCAACAGGTTAATATAAAACCTCTTAGAGACCCTAAAAGCTATTTGTTCTCTCCTGGTTTTAAAGGTACAGTTTTCAAAGGTTTAGTTTAAAAATTATGTCTCAAATGTTAACTGAAGAAGGCAACAAACAAAACTGCTATCTGATTATAAAAACAGAATATTATATACAAAAGTAAAGCTTGAGAGTGAATGTGGATTAATAAAAATTAATTACTTGTCAGTGTAGTGGAATTGTGGGATATTTTTCCCTTTGAGGGAACACACCATAAAATAAGTAGCAATTAAAAACCATTTACAAGTGTTTATAAATATTAGTATTATAAAACTTGAAAAGTACTGTATGAAGTATCATATTAATACATGCCTCCTTAGGAGACAATTATGGGGGGATAAAAGATCCACCTACAGTCCTATTTATTTTTAATTTTCTGATTAATTTAACAGACTAAGTTACATTTCCCTGATACTATGAATAAAATATTTTCCAACACACAAATTAAAGCAATTTAAAATTTACCATGCTGAATAACTATATTATATATGCAGTATCATATAGTATTTCAAATCCCTCATAGAAACATTAACCTTTTTTTGGTGGGGGCCACATCTGTTGATGCTCAGGGGTTACTCTTGGTTATGTACTCAGAAACTGCTCCTGGCTTGGGGGGACCATATGGGATGGGATGCCGGGGGATGGAACAGAAGTCCATCCTAAGCTAGCGCTTGCAAGGCAGATGCCACGGCTCTGGCCCCGAAGCATCAACTCTTTTTTTTTTAGTTTTTTTGGCCACACCTGTTTGATGTTCAGGGGTTACTCCTGGCTAAGCACTCAGAAATTGCCCCTGGCTTAGGGGGACCATATGGGATGAACCGCGGTCCTTCCTTGGTTAGTGCTTGCAAGGCAGACACCTTACATCTAGCGCCACCTCACTGGCCCCAATTCTTTAAGAACCTAATTTAATATAATAATTTTGATGAGACCACAAAGTGCCAATAAATACACTTGCTTCTTACTCTGTAATCAATATTCCATGTGAATCTCCAACTTAGTTTATCTGGAGTGTTCTATTCTCTGACATTTGGATGTTTTGAATATCCATTTCTTACAGATTTAGCTCCAGTTCTCTTCCTGTTCCCAGAAGTGTCTTAGAAGCTTCTTTATGCTATTTTAAAATCTCATCCTCAAGAGTTCCTATAGCACATCTTTTTATATTGTTCTTTTTAGATTCATCATATAACAGTAGACACTTTTGATATTTTAAAACTATTTTCTTTTCTCCTAATAGATTTTAGGTGCTGGGTTGCGGAAATGCCTCATTTTAAGTATTGTATTGTTTTCAGATTTAGTGCAAGGTTCATAGTACAAAGTAAAAGTTTAGATGCTGTTGGCAAAATATATCAAATTTGGGGCTGGGCGGTGGCGCTGGAGGTAACGTGCCTGCGCTAACCTAGGACGGACCACGGTTTGATCCCCCGGTTCCCCATATGGTCCCCCGTACCTGCCAGGAGCGACTTCTGAGCGAATAGCCAGGAGTAACCTCTGAGTGTCACGGGTGTGGCCCAAAAAACAAAAAAAAAAAAAATATATATATATATATATGTGTATATATATCAAATTTAACATGCGATTGATAATTTCTAATTAGTTTAATTTAGCATAATAAAGATGCAATGTTCATAATGAAATACTGCATCTGAATATTATTAAAACATGATTTAGGGATTATAGAACTCATTATAAAACCTACTATATTTGGAATTCTAGATGTCAGGATAAAGTAGAATTTTGTAAAGAAATTTAAAGAATAAAATATTCTTCATATAAAGGTTTTTTTTGTTTTGTTTTGTTTTTGTTTTTGGGCCACACCCGGTGATGCTCAGGGGTTATTCCTGGCTATTCGCTCAGAAGTCGCTCCTGGCAGGCACGGGGGACCATATGGGGAACTGGGGGATCGAACCGCAGTCCGTCCTAGGTTAGCGAAGGCACCTTACCTCCAGCGCCACCGCCCGGCCCCCATAAAGTTTTAATTTATATATTCCTAGGACAGAAAACAGTTAACCTTTTATTCTAAAAGTTAATTTTTTCTGAATTCTTGCTGAGCTTTTTCTCCCCAGAAACATTTCAAGTTATTCACTAATTTCAGTAACCTAAATTCCAGCAAGTGCACTGATTTCTGAGAACAAATAACTTAATGTATTGAACTTTATTTGTTAGATATTTTTATCAAATATTTTAATCAGAGTTTGATTTAGTATTTTATTTTTTTGTGATAAGTCCACATTGTAAATATTCACCAGATTGCTTTTTATAGACCGTTAAACAATTAAGTGGGTTATAGGCAAATCATTTAATGAAAGGAAGTTAATGTTTCACAAAATTAAAATAAAAATTAAAGTATATTGATTCCTAATAAATTGAAAACATCTGATTACAAGACAGCATAATGAAAATTATTCACTTCTGATAGAACTTTATGTTTATTTAATAAAAAGTAATTCAATGCTATATAAACAACTTATTTTGAAATGAAAAAGAAATATAATTCATCAGAATTTTAGTCAAATAAGATCTTATAAGAAATCTTATTAAGTGTTCAAGACTTACCTCTGCATTGTAAAATTTGGTTTTCACATCTAATGGCTTGAGAACCTAGTTGAATAAAGTATCAATCAAAGAAGATTCTATCATTTCACCAATTATTTTTATTTCATTCTTTCTATTCAAAAATTTAAAACTGCCAAGGGCATTTCCCAATTTTTTTTTGAAATTACATTTTTTTTTTATTTTAACACCTTGACTACATACATAGTTGTGTTTGGGTTTCAGTCATGTATAGAACACCGCCCATCACCAGTGCAACGTTCCCATCACCATTGTCCCAAATCTCCCTCCTCCCCACCCACCCCCCGCCTGTACTCTGGACAGGCTCTCCATTACCAATTTTTAATGAGACTTTTCTACTGTGTATATACCATTCTACTCTTGCAAAATCAGAGAGAAAAAAAATAATTTTTAAAAGGTAATTTTGATATCTTGAGGGGTTAAATGAACATTTCACTTCCTTTAGCTGAACTGAATATATAAATTATATGTTTATTCAATATGTGTATTTCAAAATAATTGCTTATCAAAATAAGTAATTTAAGAAGCTTCTACTTTCTCTTTGGTTTATAGGGATTGTAGAAGTAAGATGCAGATAGGGTGCTTGCTTTCTACAAGTCTAACAAACACATCCTGGCTGAAGCAATAATACAGTAGGTAGGTCCTAGTATGCTATTGATTTGGATTTGATCTCTGGCACACCGTATGATTCCTAAGCACTGCCAAGAATCATCCCAGAGTGCAGAGTCAGAATTGAGCCCTGAATACAGCGGGATGTGGGTCAACAATTGACCCTCCACCAAATATACCAACATATACAGGTCTAACTTTACATAGATACATGGTAGTCTCATCTCCCCACTCATATACATACATATTAGTTAAACCAGTAACTTTTAACTATTTTAGACAATGTACTTTGAAACTGAATAAACATATAATTCTCACAACAATGTTGATGATTCAAAGTCCAGAAAAGAAGTTTGGATCAAATATATAATTTGTAAACATTTCTTTAGAAATCTGCTAGTTAGGGGCCCGGGAGATAGCATGGAGGTAAGGCGCTTGCCTTTCATGCAAAAGGTCATCGGTTCGAATCCCGGTGCCCCATATGGTCCCCCGTGCCTTCCAGGAGCAATTTCTGAGCATGGAGCCAGGAGTAACCCCTGAGCACTGCCGGGTGTGACCCAAAAACCACACACACACAAAAAAAATCTGCTAGTTATCTATTTGCTTGTTTGTTTGTTTTGGGGCCACATGTAGCAATGTTCAGGCTTATTCCTGGCTCTGAACTCAGGGATCATTCTTGGTCAGGTTTGGGGGAGTTGGGGGCTGGGGTTTGAATACATGTCAGCTGTGGGTAGGCAAGCACCCTACCTGCTGTACTATTGTTTATGCCACTAATTACTCTGATTTTTATTTGTTTGTTTGGACCACACCTGGTGGTACTCAGGGCTTACTCCTGACTCTACTCAGAGATCATGCCTGACAGGCTTGGGGGTATGGAATACCAGGGATCAAAACAGGTTGACCATGTGTTAGGCAAGTCTCCTACCCACTGAACTATCACTCCGGTACTCTTTTGTTTTTTCGTTTTGGGCCATACCCAGTGACGCTTCTGGCTATGTTCTCAGAAATTACTCCTAGCTTGGGGGGCTTTATGGGACACAGGGGGATCAAACCTTGATCTGTCCTACATCAGCATGTGCAAGGCAAATGCTTGTGCCAACACTTCAGACTACATTCGTATTTTTATCTAAACTTTACATTCATTTCTTCTTCCTTTTAGGTTGTCAGTTATAAAAAGGAACTTTATTTTTGCTAAAAACCTCCAAATTTCATTATGGTATATTTCTAATTACCTTGGCAATGATAATTTCTATTCTTATGAAATTTAGATTTGCTTCAATTGCTAATAGTATGACAAATCTAAAAAATATTAAGATATTTGCTTTATTTGCAGTCTAATTTCCATGCATAAAAAAGGAATAACTATATAATTGGGGAGAGGGAGGTATCTAAACACAATTTACCATTGCCATATGCATTACCTGAAATTTGAAGAATTTTCTAAAGTACATTTTTTCTCCACCCTGAGTTGTATAACTCACTGCACACACCAAGCTGAAACAGAAAATATCAATGAATTTGGATCATTTAAAAATTTGTTTCTTAGTAGTAATCTAAAACATTTCAATCCCACAAACAAATTTGGAAAATATTTATGCCAGTGATGTGAAAATGCAGTCAAATGAGCCTAAATCAGAGATAAAAGTTTCAGCATATATACAGGAACAAAAGGTCAATGAGATAGTATGGGGGTTAAGGCATTGCCTTGCATTTGGCTGAATTCCAGTACATAGCTGAGAGCACCTCCCAAGCCCTGCAGGGAATGGTTCCAGCTCAACTCTCCCCAAACAAAGAAAATAAGAAGACTCTACTCAGTAAAAAAGTAAAAGCAGGAAGTCAGAAACTTTTCCTCCAAAAGGTGAAATATATTCTAAAATAAATCCCTGGGTAGATAATTTCATATTAAAAAAATAGGTTCAAGATCTGGAGAGATTATATAGTAGATAAGGTACTTGCTTTGCACACAGTTGACCCATGTCTGATTCCCAGCATCCCATAAGGTCCCCTGAGCCTGCCAGGAGTAACCCTTGAGCATTGCTGGGTGTGCACCCTCTCCCCTGCTTACCAAGGGTGGAAGGTGAAAGAGGGGGGTGGGAGGAGACGCTAAGAGGATTTCATGGAGGGAGGCGGATGCTTAGATGAAGTGTGTTTTTAGAATATTTGACTACTTAAAACCCTTTAATAAGTCACAGTGCCTCAAACCAAAATAAGTGTTTATCTGGGAATGTGGCTCAGTGGTAAAGCACATACCTAATATGTGTAAGGCTGTGGGTTTGATATCCAATAATAATAAAAACAGTGTTACATACTTCGTTAGTAAACACACTTAAGTAATCTATCATAAGAAAATATTAAACTAAACTCTGCAAGGTGTTATTTGTAGCAGTGAAAGCAGAAATAATCTAAAGTCAAACAAGTAAATAAATTAAAGTCCATGTTCTAGGGTGCAGGGATCTAGCTCAGTGGCAGAGCACCTACCTTGCAGACAGCTCTTGAGACCACCCCACATGCCAGCTTCCATCCCAGCAACACTGCTGCCTGCCTGTGATCTCTGAACACAACAGAGTGTGATTTTGGGCACACTGCAGCCAGATGTGTATAAGAAACTAAAGTATATGAATCTGGGCAAGAACTAGAACCAAATGTATCCCTGGCCACTATAACATCAACAAAGGGAAGGGAAATAGAATTTATTTTTTTTTTTTTCGGAGTTTTGGGCCACATCTGGCAATACTCAGGACTCAACTCCTGCTAATGCTCATGTGGGGAGCCAACTGGGATACAAGGATCAAACCTGAGCATGCCATGTACAAATTAAGTGTCTTATTTGTTGTACTCTCTCCAACCAAGAATACTCTTTATTTTTTAAAGATATTTTATTGTGGGAGCCGGGAGGTGGCGCAGGAGGTAAGGTGCCTGCTGCCTTGCCTAGGACGGACCACGGTTCGATCCCCCGGTTCCCATATGGTCCCCCGTGCCTGCCAGGAGCGACTTCTGAGCGCATAGCCAGGAGTAACCCCTGAGCGTCACTGGGTGTGGCCAAAAAAAAAAAAAGATATTTTATTGAAACTGATGTAATTAACAAAGTTCTTCACAGTTGGATTTCAGACATACAATGTATCAGGGCCAATCCCAACACCAGTTGTAGACTTCTGGCCAATCAAAATTCCCAGAGTGCATCCTATGCCATTCCCCCTTGCCCTCAGTCTCTCAGGCTCATTTGAAATTTTGATTATTAGATTCCCTTGTTGTTGCCTTTGGCTTGTATATTTAGTTCTGTTCTTTTTAACATCACCAATGCATCTGAGACCCCTTAGCCCCTGGCCCCACTATTTTATATTTGTGTTTCTTCTCCACTCAATTTTTTTCCTTTGCCTTGCCAAGAAGGAGTATTTTTGGGGCCAGGATGAAATATTCTTTTAATTAAAAAGAATAAAGACTGTGTATGATTCAAGTTTTTAATATAAAACCATTTAGGACTGGGAATGTAGCTCAGAGATAAAGCTCATGCCTTGCATGAATGAGACGGGGTTTGGCCCATGACTTGGTAAAAACAATAATAATTCAAATGGAAAAATGTTTTCAGTAAGTTTTAAAATATAAAAAGGAGAGCAAAGAGATAGCTCTACAGACTGACTCATTTGCTGGGTTCAAACCCTGTTAACAAATGTTTCCTAAGCATTGCCAATAGTAACCCTTGCATGCAAGATTGAGAGCAGAACTGAGAACTACTGGATCAACCAAAAGTAGAAAAAGCAAAAAGAAAGGATAAAATTTTCATGAAATATTGTTGAAGCAATCTGAAAGTATATAAAATTTATAAAGATATATATTTTAAATAAATAAAATTTCTTGGTAATATTACAGGTAAACTTAATTTCTCCTTTACACTTATACTAGTACTAAGTCAAGTACTAAGGATATGTACAGACTTGACCAAAATAAAATATTTATTAAATGCTCATGGTAGAAATGGGTTTTGAAGCTAGATTTTTATTTGAAAATCATTTAATCATTTTGCTAATATATACCATTATTTGCTAATTAATTCTACACATTTTATTTTCTGCAAAATGGGGATTTTACATATTTAATTTCTTTAATTTGTGTTAATTTTATATTTTTATAGGGGACATATCTTGCAGAAGTATGGGCCAGGTTGTGGACCTATCAAAATATAATAATATTCAGCCTTGTATGTCAGTCAGTGCTAGAGGCTACAGGCTACACTTTACAGGGGCCATGTGGTATGAAGGATCAAACTTGGTGCCTTGTACATTCTAACCATGTGTTCTATCAAATTACTGGGATGGACTCTTGAGCACAGAGTCAGGAGCAGTCCCTGAGCATCCTGAATGTAGCCTCCAATTGCCATCCCACAAATAAAAAATGCATACAACAGCTCATCATCAAAATAAATGGATTAAATAATAAATACATATGATTTAATAATAAGTATTTCAAAGTAAGAAGTAAAAATAGTAATATAAGTAGAGAAGAAAACAGGGGATAATGATATATATTTAGAAGAACAATTAGAACTTGGTGAGCTGATTGAATAACTTTTATTAAAACTCATGGATAAGTCTAAATTTATTTTATATGGTTTAGTTAGAGAAATAACTACATTTTGAACTATCCTAATAATGAGAATGTATGAGGGAAATGGAGAGCCTGTCTAGAGTACAGGCGGGGGTAGGATGGGGAGGTGGGAGATTTGGGATAATGGTGATGGGAACGTCGCACTGGTGATGGGGGTTCTTTACATGACTGAAACCCAAACACAATCATGTATGTAATCAAGGTGTTTAAATAAAATATATTAAAAAATAAAATTTTTATATTTGCCTATTAAAATAAATGAAAAATAGAATTCACATTTAAATACACATAGAAACTTGGAATATATAATCAAAACTATTCCCTTCACAGCTTAAGTAGTTTTTATGTTTTTGGGTACTTGGATTGGAGAGCTAGTACAGTTAGCATGCAGTTTGATCAATGACACTGCATATGATCCCCTGAGCACACCAGAAGTGATCCCTGAGCATATACTCAATGGTCTGTCCTGAACACAACTAAATGAGGCCCTAAAACTATCTATCTTTCTATGAATGTATTGTATATACATATATATGTATGCATAAATGCATGTACATAATTTTCTGTCCATCTATCTTTGAGTTCTGTTGATAGAATGTATAATCATATATAAATACAGAAGAATTGAAACATTATAAATTTAAAAATCAATGCTATCAACAATAGTTGCTAGCATAATATATGTACCGATGTATATATATATTTGTCTATGTGTGTTTAATATATAACATATATAAACATACTTTTATAGTATGCAACTTCAATTTTAAATGTTTGCATGCCTTTCTATTTTTTTCAGATATGGAATACTTATAGATGCAAAAGTAAACAAAATAAATTTTTCCCTTTGTTTTTGTAGTACCTGGTAGTTCTAACCCAGGAACTCACACATGGTAGAGCCCTACTACTGAGCTACATCCACAGCATCAAATTAAGATTTTATGGGGGCCGGGCGGTGGCGCTGGAGATAAGGTGCCTGTGCTAACCTAGGATGGACCGCGGTTCGATCCCCCGGTTCCCCATATGGTCCCTCGTGCCTGTCAGGAGCGACTTCTGAGTGAATAGCTAGGAGTAACCCTGAGCGTCGCTGGGTGTGGCCCGAAAACCAAAAAAAAAAAATTTAAGATTTTATTTTTAAACTATAAAACATTTTGTTTAAATGTTCTTTCTCATAACCATGCAAACATGGAGTATAAAATCCCTCCTAAAAGTAGGTTCTAGGTTTAGTAAATGACAAGAAATGAAAACATATTTGTAAAAGCCTTTAAGAACCAGTAAAAATAATCCTTACATATGTGTTCCAATTTCCTTTACTTCATGATGTATGACATCATCAATACAGCAATCGGGTTTTAGTTCAGCTACTGCAGCATTAGAGGCTGAAAGATTTAAACGCTGTGAACTTGTCTGGAGATCAGCCTTAAAAAAATAAGTGAAAAAAA
>PVKC010032735.1:0-14165 GCA_004027635.1 Crocidura indochinensis | reverse complement strand
ATGACACGAGAGGAGGTCAAGAGCGTTTATTAAACAGGATCGAGGGTTTTTAAGCAGTTTTGCATGGGTGTGTCTAATAGAACAAAGAACCAGGTTAAGACCAATGGCGACATGGCAAGACACATTTGAAACATTCAATGAAGCAGTTTGGTTGGAGGAAGTGGGAGAGGGGCGAGGCAGTACAGGGGCAGCCAATTGGAGGTTGCCAGGACATTCATGCCAGATAAGTCACATGAGGGATGTGGTCACAGACCACCAGGCACATTCCTGCACGTACACACTCAGATGGTATGCAAGATACAAACATTCTTGCGGAGGGGGTTTCAAATATTTGTGCACACAAGTTCTTTGGTAAATGTTAGGTTTTCAATAAACTTTTGTTCTGTAAATTTTCCCAAGGCTAACATAAACTATTTTCATGGCCATGAACTAACAATTAACGAGAGTGAAAGTGGGAACAAGGCGGCTTAGGTCCTGGTTAGGCCAGGCCTGTTTCAGAAAAGCCAAATTTGTGCTGCAAGTTTCCTATGGCAAGGGCTCTGAGCAAATGTTGGTTTCTGTTCTTCTTTAGTAGAGGCAGGCAGAAATGTCAGCCAAAGCGCAGCAGTTTTGGGGGGAACCCCTATGGCTCCCTACACCTGTGGACAGAAAAGCTGAGAGGTTATTTTAAATCTAGTAAGATTAAGGCATTAAAACACATTGTTATGAAATGCTTCTGCTGGAGTCTCTGACTTCTAAACATATTCTTCACCTGTAACCATGAATAAGATCCCTAAGACATTATTACAGGCAGTTGTAGTAAAAGGCTGATTACATACCTGTTCGCTCTAAACCATTGTTTCCATTGTTGCTGGTTTCTTTATGGTATAATGAATAGTCGAGGCTCTGTGTTGTTCCTCTTCCACTTGTTTTGGACACTACTCCCCAATAAATATTGACATCTACAGTGCTTAGAGTTTCTACCCTATTAGACTGTTGTATTTGTTCATAGAGTATTGCAGGTATATATGGTGTATATTCTAAGTATGTTAGAAAAGTGCCATTATTCTGTCTTTATCTTACAACTTCTGGCTTACTTTATTTAATATGATATTTTGTATATCTATCCACGTTGTTGCAAAGTCCATGATTGTACCATTTCTAACTGCTATGTAGTATTCCATTGTGTATAAATACCACATCTTCATGATCTATTAATCTGTTATTGGACATCAAGGTTGGTTGCAAATGTTGGCTATCATGCTGTGTGTTGCGATAAATAGTGGAGTGCACACATACTTTGGGATGACTGTCCTTCCAACTTGGGGATAGATACCCAGGAGTGCAATTGCTGGGTCAAATGGCAGCTAAATTCTGAGTGAACTGAGTACTCTCCACACTGTCTTCCATGGGGGTTGGACCAGGTAGCATTCCCACTAGCAATGGATGACAATTCCTTTCTTACCACATCCCGCCAACAGAGATTGTTCCCGTTATTTTTGATATGAACCATCCTGATTGGTGTAAGGAGGTATCTCATTGTTGTCTTGATTTGGATTTCCCTAATGATGCATGAAGATGAGCATGTTTTAATTTGTCTGTTGGCCATCTTTTGTTCTTCCTCAGAGAAGTGCCCATTCATTTCTTCTTCCCATTTTTCTTTTCTTTTTTATATCTTTATTTAAACACAGTGATTATGAATATGATTTAGTTGGGTTTCAGTCATGTAAACAATAACCCCCTTCACCAGTGCAACATTCCCATCACCAATGTCCCAAATCTCCCTCCTCCCCACCCCACCCCCGCCTGTACTCGGGACAGGATTTCTACTTCCCTCATTCATTCACACTGTAAGAATAGTTCTCCATGTAGTATTACTCTAAACAGCACTCATCACTCTTTGTGGTGAACTTCATGTTGTGAACTGGACCTTCCATCCCTCTTCTGAGAATTATTGCAAAATGTCTTTTATTTTTCTTGAAACTCTTAGATGAGTGAGACTATTCTGCATCTATATCTCTCCCTCTGACTTATTTCACTCAGAATAATAAATTCCATGTACATCCGTATATAGGAAAATTTTATGACTTTTTCTCTCCTGATGGCTGCATAATAGTCCATTGTGTATATGTACCACAGGTTCTTTTCCCATTCATCTGTTGAAGGGCATCTTGGTTGTTTCCAGAGTCTGGCTATTGTAAATAGCGCTGCAATTAATATAGATGTGAGGAAGGGATTTTTTTGTGTTGTATTTTTGTGTTCCTAGGGCATATCCCTAGGAGTGGTATAGTTGGAACGTATGGGAGCTCAATTTCCAATTTTGGGAAGAATCTCCATAGCACTTTCCATAAAGGTTGGACTAGACAGCATTCTCACCAGTAGTGAAAAAGAGTTCCTATCTCTCCACTTCTTGGGCAACACTGCTTGTTCTCATTCTTTGTGATGTGCACCAGTCTCATTGGCATGAGATGATACCTCATAGTTGTTTTGATTTGCATCTCCCTGATGATTAGTGATGTGGAGCAGCAACTTTTTATGTGCATTTTGGCTATTTGTATTTCTTCTATATCTTAGTGCCTGTTCATTTATTCTCCCCATTTTTGATTGAATTAGATGTTTTTTTTCTTGTAAAGTTCTTGTATATTTTTGATATTAGTCCCTTATCTGATGGTTATTGGGTGAATAGTTTCTCCCCGTTAGTTTGTGGCTTTTGTATTCTGGGCATTATTTCTTTTGAGGTGCAGGAGTTTCTCAGCTTAATCTGTTTCTGTTTATCTCTGCTTTCACTTGTTTGGACAGTGCTGTTTCCTCTTTACAGATGCCTTTAGTCTCAATGTCATGGAGTTGTTTACCTATGTGTTGTTCTATATGCCTTATGGTTTCAGATTTGATATCAAGGTCATTAATCCATTTGGATTTTACCTTGGTACATGGTGCTAGCTGGGTGTCTAAAATTTTCTAAGCTTTGTTATTTCCTTCTGACTACCTATTTTTTATTCCATTTGTTGGTCATTTTCTAATTTTATAAGCTGTGTCATTAAGCTATTCATGTAGACCACTTCTTCCTTCCTGATGTGTGCTTGCAAAGCTTAACACTTTCCTCTTAGTATCGCTATTGCTGTGTCCCATAAATTCTGATAATTTGTGTCTTTATTGTCATTTCTTTTCAAGAATGTTTTGATTTTATTTTTGGTTTCATCTCTGACCTATTATTTGTTCAGTAATAAGCTGTTTAATTTCCAGAGTTAAAATTTTTCTTCTGTGTCCCTTTGTATTTCAAGTCTAATTTTAGTGCTTTGTGATCAGTGAAGGTAATCTGCATGATTTCTACCCTCTTTATTTTATGGAGATATGTTCTATGGGCCAGCATGTGGTCTATCCTGGATAATGATCCATGTGTATCAGAGAAGAATGTGTATCTAGGTTTCTGGGGATGGAGTGGCCTATATATATCTACTAGTCCACCCTCTTCTATTTCTCTTTTCAGAGATAGTATATTTTGTTGGGTTTCAGTCTGGTTGACCTTTCAAGGGCAGTGTTGAGGTCTCCCACAATTATTGTGTTGTTAGTGGATATCTCTTTCCGATTTGTCAACAATTGTATTAAATCCTTTTCTGGTTCCTCATGGGTGCATATATGTTTAGGAGAGTGATTTCTTCCTGTTGTACATATCCATTAGTTAGTACAAAATGTCTATTTTTTTCTTACAACTTTTCTGAGTGTAAAGTTTGTGTCATCTGATATTACTATGGCCACTCCAGCTTTTCTACAGGTGTTGTTTGCTTGGATGATTTTTCTCCAGAATTTGATTTTAAGTCTGTTTTTGTTCTGACTATTCATGTGTGTTTCTTGTAGGCAGCAGAAACTTGTATTCAGATTTTTTTTTATCCATTTAGCCAATTTGTATCTCTTAACTGGTGAATTCAGTCCTTTGACATTGAGAAAAATAAATGTCATAAGATTTTGTGCCATCTTTGTGTAGAAGTTTAGTGTGTTTGTTGGTCAGCCTTGTCTTAAAGTAGACCTTTCAGTGTTTCTTTTAAGGGTGGTTTTGAGTCTGCAAAGTTTCTGAGCTGTTGTTTATCCATGAAGCTATGTATACTTCCTTCAAACCTGAAAGTGAGTCTTTCTAGGTGCATTCTAGTATTCTAGGGAAATAATTTATTTCATCAAGTTTTTTCACTATCTCACACCACTGCCTTCTGGCCTTCAGTGTTTCTTGTGACCAGTCTTCTGTAAATCTTAAGGATGCTCCTTTGAATGTAATTTTTTTTGATATATTGTGTTTAGAATTCTATCCCTCTCTGTGGGATTTATCATGTGACTAGGATATGTCCTGAGGTACTTTTCCTTGGGTCTCTTAGTTGGTATTCTTCAGGTATGCAGTATTTGATCACATGTAGTTTTTACCTCTGTTAGTTTCTCTGTGATGATGTCTTTGACTGTTGATTCTTCCTGGAGAATTTTTACCTGAGTTTCAGGGATTCCAATGATTCTTAAATCGTTTCTGCTGATCTTATCAAAGATCTATTTTCATTTTCTCACATTATTTGAGTAATGTGTCCATTGTCTTAATATTTGTTATAAGGTTTATCCTCAATCTTCTCTGTTGTATGGGGTTGTTATGCATCTCTTCTTCCAGCTCACTGATTCTATACTCAGCTGCTTTTACCCTCTTGGAAAGGCTTTCCATTGAAGTTTTCAATTCATCTACTGAGTCTTTCAGACCTGTTATTTCAGTTTGGAGTTTTCTGATTTATATCTTCATGTCCTCTTGATTCTTATTAGTGTTCCACTCAACTTGATCTATCCTTTCTTTGAGTTCTGTGAACATTGTTCATATTTCTTCTTTAAACTCATATTGGAGAGACTAACTAGGTGGTTGGCCATTTTCGGGTCATCAGAGTTGCCATCTTCATTCTCTATGGCTCCTGTTGACCTGCATTTTTCCTCATTGTCATGCTTTTATGTGCATTTTTCTATGTGTTGTGGTGGTATTCATCAGCTAGATGCTACACACAGCCACAAACTTTCCTTTGGCTCTCTCCTTTGTGAGTGGGATGACTCACTTCAGAAGGAGATAAGCCCTCAGGGAAGAATGCCAAAGAAGATCAAGTCCCAGGCTGAAGCAAGCAGGTGAAAGGTCCAAGATGTCTGCAATATTTCAGAGACATAGCAGAAATCAGCTATTTTTACTGTCAGTGGGCAGGACGACTCACCTCCAAAGAAGAGGAGCCCTCAGGGTAGAATGTTGGGGAAGATTAAGTCCCAGGCTGAATCAAGCAGAGAATAGGCCCAAGATGCCTGTCATGCTTCAGAGACACAGCAGAAATCAGCTATTTCACCTGTATGTAGACAGGATGACTCACTGTTGAAGGAGACAAGCCCTCAGGGAAGAATGCTGTAGATTAAGTCCCAAGTTGAAGCAAGCAGAGAAAGGTCCCAAGATGTCTGCTGTGCTTCAGAGATGCAGCAGAAATCCGGCTTTTACATTGTATTTTAAATAGTTCCAATTATTACTAAAGCATAAATACTAAAACGCAGAAAATCAAACTTAGAAAAAATGTATGAATATTTAAATTCCTCAATAATATAGTTGAACAAGTTCTTCAATAATATAGTTGAAAATTGCCAGTAAGGGTACATCTTACTTTCCTTTACTCTGAAGAAACATGAATTATAAATTATATGTTATGCAAGCTTATGAAACAAAACTCAAAAGGAATTGTTTTCTATATCTTTGAAGTAATTTCAATTTGTTCTTGGTTTAGCTTTTATAAATAAATTCATTGGGTTCCAACCTCAGGACACAGATGAGCTAAGAGTCTGAAGTCAGAAGGCTGTTTGTAAAATATTTCACACACACATGCTTGAATTTGAAAAGGTTTAATAGAGTTCTCCATATTATACTTTATTCCTCTTATACAATTTAAGCTGCTTCCTGGAGCTCTGTAACATGAAAAAATGTTTATATCTATCCAACCAAACCTTTTATCACACCTAGAAGGTGGGAGCATTCAATTTCCAACTGCTTCACAGCTCTACCTTCAAAGATTCAATGAGAAACGATGCGTCAAGTTTGAGGTAGAAACTGATAGATACCATAATCCCACAACTCCATCAATTTCAATTGATAGAAAAAGTGCAAAAATAAGAGGTGGCACAAGGTAATAAACTTCCAAGGGAAAAGGAGCTACTAAGGCAAAGATAAATGGCTCTAAAATTTAAAAATTATAGCACAATTTTTGTATAAATGCAAGAAAAGCCAGATAATAGGAAGCAAAAAATTTTGGCCTACCATTACAGGATATTTAAAGCACAAATCTCCTGCCATAAGATCAATGATAGGCTTCAAGCACATTAATTTGTTTAACTCCAAGGCCTTTCTTAAATGTACCTGGAACACTTGGTTCCACTTCTTCCAATATGGTCTTCACAGTCATGTCAAAGTCCTTCAAGATGTTGATGAACCACACTTTACAAGGTTATGACTTTTAGAGGCATCTCTTAGATATATCTCACCATTTTGCAATGAGGCAGCTCATTCTAGATGTCTTCCAAGTTTCAAGGCCAGTCCATCTTCATAGTTTCCTTACCACAACAGTAAAGCCAGGCTAGATTGAGGTAAAAGATGTTAAGGTTGTGACCATTGAGCTGGAAAATGGCTTCAAACTTATTATCTGTAATCTCCTGATGGAGGAAGGTGCTCTTTCCATAATTTTCTTATTAAACTGAGAATAATCAAAGACTAGGTCAAATAACTATGGCAACTTTCAGAGTGTAAACAAAAAATACTGAGTTGTCATCCTTAATTAATACTAACTCCTCTTAAACTCGAATATTTTCTATTTTTAATGTGCCCATGCAAAATAATTGTGCCAAAGAACACTATTGGGGCTTAAGGGGAAAATAGTAATACACCAAACAATTCTAATGACCTAAATGTACAAGTAACATGACAGCTCCAAATGTAATATTTATACTAAATTCTAAACAATTCTTACTAAGTAATCTAAATAAAAAGGAGAACACTATAATTACTTAGTAAAATATACAATAAATATATATTACAATTACACTTAACATACAAAGAAAATGTACATATCCCTTCTAAATACAAAGAAAACATACAAAAATACATGTCCTTTCTAAGTGTTAAAATAGTGACTGATGAGTAAACAAATTCTGAGTCATCATTTCAGTCAGTAAATTTCAGTCATAATTTGAGTCATGTGGATCCTGAGAAATTTGCTGGCACTAGTTACAGTTCTGGAGATGTTTTATAGCTAAAACTCTCTCTCCCAAGCTGACCCCAGTCACGAACAGTCTCAAGGTGTAGAGAAGTGGTGAAAAAGCAATTTCAGCGATATTGATATGACTGTTAAAATGACTCATGGTCCCATGACTTGAGAGACACTGATAGTGTATGCAACCAAATCAATGATATCTAACAGGATGAAACACTGAGGAGGACCCTGAACATTTTATATTCCAATAATGCTGTCTTTTCCCAATCTACAATCAGTGGGCAGTTCAAAGTGGTGACATAGTCTTCTTCCCATTATGGAAGCAGGAGTCAACCTGGAGGTGGGGAGTCCCACCAGCAGCCTATTAAAAAGCAGTTAAAATGTAGTTAATAACTGAAGGTGAAAAGTTAATGTGGGGGATCTAAATTGAATGAAAGGTAGAGATAACACAGAAATAGACATTACAAACAAAACCAAACAGCACTGAGGGAAACCTCTCAGCACTACTGAAATTAAACACAGAGGTGGACAACACACACTCAAAACACATATAAACATATGAAAGGATTGATCCAAAGATTACACTTGAAAAATTGGCCCAGGTCAAACAGGTCAAGAGTTTTTAAATATAGAGCTGGCATGTCTGGAGAAAAACTTTTCCAGTTTCTAGAATTACTCAATGCAGATGGAGTGAAATTTTTCTGAAAATAAAAGCTTCAAGGTTTAGATTGTACACAAAACATTTCCAAAACAACCGTAATTTTGAAGTTAAAAATATTAAATAAAATGGTTAATGAATCTGCACCTCAAAGTATGATATCATCCTCTTTGAATAACCAAGTTCCTTTCTGGAAAGCATTGGAAACAAAGTTACTTGATGTAATAAAAACCTAGCAAACATCATACATGAATTGTATTATCATATTCAATAACTGAGCACTGTGATACTAGGGTTTTAAAATATCTCAATCAAGGGTCTCTGTGGAGAAACATCTGAAATCATAGAAGCAGGCATAATCAAATGAAAAAAATTAATTTAAGTATTGGTAAAGACATTATCATAATGAACATTGCATTAGAAGTCCAAAATAAAATCTCTCTATGGATTACTGTAAACCAAAACATTAAAGGTTGTTATGAAAATAGGAATTAACATGTTAAAACATTCTAATGAGCACTATAGTGAAAGTCTATATCTTGTAACCCATCAGGCTGCTGTTTTTCTGTTGATAAAAAATATTAGAACATTATTATAGACATCTCTAAAATGCATTCAGTTAACTTGTTTAAACAAATGTATCTCTGGCCAAAAATCCCTTTGAGGTATAAAAAAGAATAAAAGCTGCTGAAGATTTCACAGATGGTTTGGAGATTTCGGAAATTTCTTAATCATCAAATTTAAACCAATGTTGCTTTGCTGACTTTTTATAATATGATGTGCAATAACCTTTATCCAATTCACCATAATGGTTTACATTATGAGGATAAGTTGTATTTATGGCTGTACTTAGAATTCTTAATATGTTGTGATTAGTTTAAGTAAGTTAAGGTTTTCTAAAGGAGGAACCAAAGCATTGGCACTAGAGGTTAGGTAGGCATCTGCCTTACCCACAGTGGCCTAGGAGGGACCACAGTTTGATCCCCTGGAGTCCATATGGTCCCACAAGCCAGGAGCAATTTCTGAGTTCATAGCCAGGAGTAACTCCTGAGTATCAATGGATATGGCCCAAAGACAAACAAAAATGTTTTCTAAGGAAAGTCTATGTAAGTCTGTAGTTTTTTCATCTTTTTGTTTTTGTAGGGAACACATTTCAAGTATATTAGTACCACAGGAGATAATTTTAAAATGTTTGGTTTTTTTAGAACATCTTGCTATCTTTTACATTAGCTACAGTAAACCCTATTATTGTCTTTAAGTTCTTCTCTCACAAAAATCATTTCAAGGCAATCTTGTAACCTGAATTTGTCTGTGGATTTCAGAGGTAGTGATAAATATTAAAAGTCTTTGATGTCTGAGATTCATGGTGGCACATGAAACACTGTACTGTGGATCTTAGTAGGCCTTGAAAAAGTGTAGTAATAATGGACTCATTAGACTCCTTGTGTCTCTGCCAAGCATGTTTCACTGTCATTGATTCAGGGATATAATCACTATTTTTCTCCATATGGTTACCCTGTCTACTACTTTTATTCAAGTATTGGTGGAGACCCTCCATCAAGAATAGAAGTAGTTCATGTGGGCCTTATTGACTGTGTCCTGAAAACTGATTATATTTTTCCAATGGTCATGTAAAGTTATTCTTCCCACAAGGTTTATATAATGTTAGAAAATTCTTCCACCTTGCCTTTATGTTCCAACAAATTTGACTTGTTAAAGTTCTCCTTATAATGGCTCTGGTAAAAGTAATCAGTCAAAATAAAATATACTGTACATGAATTATAATTCTGAGTTCAAATAACAAGATTTTCCTAAATTATAAAGTCTAGTGGGAACAGGGCCCTTTTCCTCATCTATATAATTGAGATCCTGGAATTGGTTATCTTCATTCTTTTTTTTTTTGTTGTTTGTTTTTGTTTTTGTTTTTTGGGCCACACCCGGTGACGCTCAAGGGTTACTACTGGCTATTCGCTCAGAAGTCGCTCCTGGCAGGCACGGGGGGACCATATGGGGAACGGGGGATCGAACCACGGTCTGTCCAGGTTAGCGCTGGCACCTTATCTCCAGCGCCACCGCCCGGCACCATTCTTAATCGTCTCTGTTTTATTGTGTAGTTTTGATTTATTGTCCCATTTCCTGTTGGAGTCACAGTTTGTTTTCCTTTCTTTTACATTTGAGTGATGTGTATCAGTTCTGAGGGGCAATTTACCAGTGTTTCTTGCATTTGTGTTTAAAGTTGTGTGTGTGTGTGTGTGTGTGTGTGTGTGTGTGTGTGTGTGTGTGTGTGTGTGTGTGTGTGTGTGTGTGTGAAAACTGCTTCTGACAAGACAAATGGGACCTAAAGATTTAGTCTGTGTTGCCATCTGTTGAAACATAAGCATATCCTCTTCCTTGAATGAGGTTACCGGCAATTCATTCATTTTTACCCACATAGGTTAATTATTTCTTGTACCTGAGCATCCTCTTTCTGCAGCAGTATAGGTTTCTCCTTGTGGTAAATTTTAAAAGTTTAGTGAAAATAATGTTAAAAACAGAATGTCAGTGGGTGGCACGCCACTTTTTCTATATTTTAATAGTTGAGTTTTGAGATTCCTGGGAGCTCTTTCAACTATGGCTTGTCCTGTGTATATAATATAAGGTATTCCTGTGATGTGCATGTAATTAGAAAGGGTTTTGAAAGAGTTCCCCCACGTTACCCTTTACCCTCTCAGCCAGCTGATAATCCAAACCTCCTCCTGTAGCGCTGAAATTCAAATAGGTTTATACAATCAACATCTCTGTCTGGTATTGGTATCAGGGTGATGATAGCTTTATTAAAACTATTTCAGAGTGTTTCTGTTTCTTCAATTTCCTGAATGATCTTGAAAAGGATTGATAGTAGTTCTTTAAAGTTTTGAAAGAATTTTTACTAAATGCACCTGGGACTGGGCTTTTGTTTTGAGTATGACTTTGGATTACAATTTTAATTTCTTCAGTTTTGATGGGTCTTTTTAGATATGCTCCTCCTGATTCAACCAAAGGAGATAATAAGAGTTCAAGAATTTATTCATTTATTCCAGTTCTTTTGTATTATGGCATAGAGTTTCTCAAAATATTCTCTGATTATCCCTTGAATATCCATAATATCAGTAGTGATATCAGTAGTAATCTCTTGTTTATCTGTGAAGCTATATATACTTCCTTTAAACCTTTTTCATTTCTAATCCAGTTGATTAACTTTCTCCTTTCATTTTGAGTTTTGCTAGTGGTCTATCAACTTTTTCATTTTTTCAAAGAACCAACTTTTGCTTTTGTTGATTTTTCATATTGTTTATTGGATTTCCACTTTATTGATTTCTTCTCTAAGCTTTGCTATTTTCTTCTGCCTTCCTATTTTGGTTATATTTATTAATCATATTCCATTTTATTATGTTGGGTCATTTACTTATTTATGTAGGCCATTCTTCCTTCCTGTTGTGTGATGATAAATTGTAATTTTTCCTATTAGTACTTTTTTTACTGTGTCCCACAAATTCTGATAACTTGTGTTTTCATTTGCATTTGTTTCCAGGATTTTTTAATTTAATTTATTTTATTTCCTCTTGGTTTTATCTCTGACACATTTATTTTTCAGTTGAGCTGCTCAATTTTCAGGTTTTAAAGTTTTCTTCTATGTCTTTGTAATTCACTTCTAATATAAGTGCACTGTGATTTGAGATAGTAGTCTGTAATAATTCTATCCTTGTGATTTTATGAAGGTATCATTTAAGAGCCAGTATGTGGTCTATTCTGGAGAATGTCCTATGCGCATTGGAGAGAATGTGTATTCAGCTTATTTTTGGCATTGTTTAGAAATCACTCTTGGCAGACTTGAGGGATCATATGGGATGCCAGGAATTAAATTCAGGTCCATCCCAGGTTGGCCACATGTAAGATAAATGCTATTTATCTATTTGTGCCACTGTATTATTGCTCTGTCCCTCCCTTTTTTAATAATATCCACAAACATGACCTACACCAAAGAGTGTAACTTTAGCCAGCCTCATGTGTTGTTTGGATTTTGTTCCAAGGTGAGAAAAGTGTGTGAATTTTTTCATTTCAGTTCAAATAATCAGAAATAATATAGCTTCAGAACTAAAATATTGAAGGATATCATATAACTGACCTGCATTTAATACTTGCTATTATGCAGATTCTTTATTATTTTTAAGTTTTATTTACATTGAGAGAGTTGATTTTTTTTTAGGTAGCAGTAGTTCTTCAATTGGAGTGAAATGATATGATTGTGCAGCCTTGCACATTCTGCAACTATTGCTGCAAAATGACTTTAACTGAAGGGAGCCTTCATCAGGCTGGAATTGCTGTGGTATCCAGTATGTGGACTGGGATTCTTGTCAAATCAATGAAAACAAATTATTTCCTATGTACTTTTAATTTGTTTTAGAAAATAAAATTCTGGTGATATTTAAACATATTCAATTTGGCAATTGAATAACAATAGTAAATAAACTCTTTGTCTATTGAAATATTGCATATTTTCCTAAGATATATAGAAAAGACTTTTATCTTGTTCTATTTTTTTTAATTCTACTTAATCCATATGTAAAAGGAAATTAACTGTCTTAAGCAGTTTTTCTATGGAAGAATTTTCAAATACACTTTAAGGCATTTATATATTATGTATATTTAGGGAGAAAGAATTTTAACTAGTAGGATAAAGTTAGACCACATTTTATGTTATTATGACTTTACCTTATATTTATGTGTATATCAAATACTTTATGTATATGTTATAAATAAAATGTTAAGAGGAAATATGTTTTATTTAATAGTTAAAATATGGTGCTTTCTTGTTAAATTATATGTCAAATAAAAATTCCAAAATCTGAAAAGTAAACAAGTGTTGCCTACTATGAAAACATGGACTTTCAGGTCAACATATTTGGGATTCAAACTGCATTAGCAATATGTTGTGTTTGTGACTTCCATTAGCCTGTTGTTCTCACTGTAAAATAGAACTGCTAATATGCCTAGCAGATAATACATAGATACTAGAAAAAAATGCTTTCTCCTTTTTTTTCTTTCATATTCTTACTGTTAGGACTACATTTAGAATACAAATTTAGCATTTACTTGAACATTATATTTATCTAACAAATATCAAAATCAATTTCCAGGGAAAGTACAATATAATCAGTTATTAAATGTGTCTTTGGAGTATATAGCTAAGTCTTTGTTAGACCTTTCCACATTCTTTATGACTTGTTACACTTGTATGAAGGTCATAGTTTTAGAAAAATGATTATGTATTTGGCAGTAAGTCCACAGATACTAGTAATTTTGAAGGGAAATTCAAGAATTTAATGCATCTATATTTTCACAATGATGTTGATACCTTCTTCCTGAGAATAAAGACTCAATGTACTCTACTATCTTCTGACTGTCAGATTTTATGAACTGTGATTATATGCTTAAGGGATAGAGTAAATTTACCACTTTTTTCAGTTTTAAACAGGGTACAATTAATATTTATTATTATAATCAATGGTAGTTGGTCATAGAGTCTTCATATTTGAACTCATGTTTTGTTTTGTTTTTTGTGTAACACCTGGTGGCGCTCAGGGCTTACTCCTAGCTCTGCACTCAGAAGTCACTCCTGGCAGGCATAAGGGACCATATGGGATGCCAGGATTCGAACTAACTAGCTGTTTGAATCAGTTTCATGCAAGGCAAATGCTATTTCTCCAGTCCTGAAGATAAGATGACTTTAAAACTTAAAAATTCATTGTTTTTTGCTGGAATCCATTGGCATGCAACACACCCTTTATTCCCTGCTCTTTTTTTTTATTAAGAAGAAAAACTCTTTTTATAACTCTGAAGATAAGATGACTTTAAAACTTTTTAATTGAAGCACCTGAGGTACATAGCTACAAAGTTGTTGTTGGTTGAGTTTCAGATAAACAGTGTTCTAACATCCTAACACCCATTCCTTCATCAGTGCACATTTCCTGCCACCAATGTCTTCAGTTTCCCTACCAAATCCTTTCTCACCAGCCTGCTTTAATGGCAGATTAAATTTCTATCTTCCAACCAGCCAGCATATCACCAATAAAGCTCTCTCTCAATCTTTTACCATGTCTTTTGTTTTGATTGGCCCTTAAATGAAACTAATACTTCATGAACACAGACTCTTAAATAAGAATTAAGTTTTAGGGACAACCTATATCTGAAAACATAATCATATTCATCAAATTATTAATGACTTGCTTTACTGTGGAAGTTTTATTAAATATTTCTTCCCT
>PVKC010032734.1:0-14175 GCA_004027635.1 Crocidura indochinensis | reverse complement strand
TTGTTACTGGCAGGCTCAGAGGACCATATGGGATGCTGGGATTTTAACCACCATCCTTCTGCATTCAAGGCAAATACCCTGACTCCATGCTATCTCTCTGGCCCCAAATAGAGATACTTTGACTTCCTCTTTTTCAATCCAGATTGAAATTCTGTTGATTTCCTTTTCTTGTCTAATTGCTATTGCTTGTAATTCTAATACTATGTTGAATAAAAGTGAAGACAATTGCCATTCTTTCCTAGTACCAGACCTTAGTGGAAGTGTTTTCAGTTTGTCACCATTAAGAATAATGTTGGCTATGAGATTTTTATAGATAACTGTTGTAGCATCAGAGCCCTTAGGATGGGCTTGGAAGGTGGTGGATGGTGATGAAGAGACCTTTCTCTGCCATCCCAGGCCACATGGCTGCATCACCCTCCAATCAGCAGGTCATCACATTCAGGTAGAGGTGAGTAAATCATCTGAACATGTTCCAGAAAGATAGCATCTTTATTTGCCCTGGCCAACGTGTGTGGCCTTTATAATAAACTTATTTAAGCACATGCCATTCTTAGCTTGCGCTGCATTTTAATTTCTTTCAGCCATGTCTCCTCCTGCTACTTCTCCATCAAGGCAAATCCCTTTTTGCCCCTTAGGCAAAAACTGCATAACCTTCCCAAGACCCTTCCCAGAAATGGGAGGGCCTTTCTTGTAAGTAAGCTTACACAGGAGGATTGGGGGTATGACAAAAATCTGCCCTTTTCTTTTTCAAAACAAAAGAGCATAGGTTCTCTTTTGTTTTCCTAGCCTCCAGCGGGTAATATTTCCACAGCAACAACGTAATAAAATGAAAATTAACATATAAGCCTTTTTCAAAAATATAACATTGCAACAAAATATACCATACACCTGTAACTTAAATTTTTTTTTCAATGCTTTTTACCAAGACTATCCTGGAACTTTCTAGTTCCTATATCCTTACCCTAAACACATAAGCACAAGAACATCTATACAGAACATACATTTTAAAAACAGGCTAATACATCAAAATACACAGTAAAACATTATACCATTGGAGATATTAACTATGGACAATAGAGCACATTTAAATCATTAAGAAAATGACTTAAATCAATAGGTACACCTGAAACAATGTTAGATGCAGGAAGTTATAGTATTTTTAAACATTTCAGTTGGGCCTTACTTTTTTTTTAAATAATTTTATATCACTACCTAATATTTTCCCATCAATAGTCCAGGCATTCTTCTCCCAGGCCACCTTCACCACGTGGTTTACTTCCATAGTACCAGGCCCCACAGACATCTTCTTGCGCTGTTTCACTTTCCTGATTTGGATGGCAGAACCAGTGGGAGCTGTGAGCCCGCCTCCTCTGGCCTGATTAGGAGCTTTTGGCAGCTTTTTTGCGTCAGCATTCTCTGCTGCCTTTTCTCCCCTGCAGGAGGTTCTGTTGAAGCAGGTATCGCTGCCTCAGCCGCTGCAGCGTCTAGGCCACAGCTTCTTAGCTGGGCACTTCTGGATGTCCATAATTCAAGCTCAGAGTCTGAAATTTTCAAATTCGAAATCCATTTTCAGGCTGTCAGTGATATTCAGTAATTCAGTCCGCTTTCAACACAGTCTTTTTTTATCCTCCGTTTCCAATATAGGCTTTTCATCAGTCTTTGAAGAGACCGAGGTTTTTGGAAACAGGATTTTTTGCTACAAAGTTTCAGTTGTGGGCCTAGGAGGGAGGTGACTAAAGTTTTCACCTCCACTGTTTCATTGGCCTTTGTGTCCCTAGAAGTTTTTTGGTAGAGTCTTTAGGGATTTCTTTTTTTTTGTTTTTTTTTTGTTTGTTTGTTTGTTTTTTTGGGTCACATCCGGCAGTGCTCAGGGGTTACTCCTGGCTCCATGCTCAGAAATTGCTCCTGGCAGGCACGGGGGACCATATGGGGCACTGGGATTCGAGCAGATGACCTTTTGCATGAAAGGTAAACGCCTTACCTCCATGCTATTTCCTGGGTCTTTAGGGATTTCTAAGTAGATTATCATGTCATCTGCAATCAGTGAGAGCTTGACTTCTTCCTTTTCTATCTTAATTTCCTTGATATCTTTTTCTTGCCTAATCTCTATAGCAAGTACTTCCAGTAGTATGTTGAATAGAAGTGGTGAGAGGGGACAACTTCTAGAAACAATGGATGCATATAGCAATGTGGCAGGCTACAAAATTAACAAAGAGAATTCAAAGGCCTTTTTATACACCAATAATGACAGGGAAGAAATGGGCATTAAGAAAACAACCCCATTCACATTAGTGTCACAATCCCATTCACATTAGTGTCACACAAACTCAAATATCTTGAAGTCAACTTGAATAAAGACTTGAAGGACCTATACAAAGAAAACCCTGTTCCAAGAAATAAGAGAATAACATGGAAATGGAAACACATACTGCTCTTGGATTCGCAGAATTGATATCATTAAAATGGCAATACTCCCCAAAACATTGAACAGATTTAATGCAAACCCTCTAAAGATACCCATGACATTCTTCAAGGAAGTGGATCAAACACTTCTGAAATTCATTTGGAACAATAAACACCCACTAATAGCTAAAGCAATTCTTGAGAAAAAGAATATAGGAGGCATAACTTTGCCCAACTTTAAGCTGTATCACAAAGTAATTGTTATCAAATTGTTAGTATTGGAATACAGACAGACCCTCAGATCAGTGGCTTGACTACTCAGAGAATGTTCTCCAGACATATAATCACTAATTTTTGATAAAGGAACAAGAAATCCTAAATGAAGTAAGAAAAGCTTCTTCAATGATTGGTGTTGGCACAACTGACTAGCCACTTGCAAAAAAACTTAGACCCCCAACTAACACCATGTATGAAGGTAAAATCCAAATGGTTTAAAGATCTTGATATCAGACCTGAAACCATAAGGTATATAGAACAACACGTAGGTATAACACTCAATCACATTAAGACTAAAGGCATCTGTAAAGAGGAAGCAGTACTCTCCAAACAAGCGAAAGCAGAAATAAACAGATGGGAATATATTAAGCTGAGAAGCTTCTGCACCTCAAATGAAACAGTGCCCAGAATACAAAAGCCATTCATTGAGTGGGAGAAACTAGTCACCCAATAAACATCAAAAATATATAGGGCACTGACAGAACTTTACAAGAAAAAAATCTAACACCATCAAAAGTGGGAGAGAAGAAATGAACAGACACTTTGACTAAAAAGAAATACAAATGGCTAAAACACATGAAAAAATGCTCCAAATCACTAATTATCAGGGGGATGCAAATGAAAAAGAACTATGAGGTACCATCTTACACCACAGAGATTGGCACACATCACAAAGAATTAGAACAGGCAGTGTTGGCAGGGGTGTAGAGAAAAAGAACTTTCATTCATTGCTCTTGGGAATGCTGTCTAATTCAACCTTTATGGAAATCAATATGGAGATTCCTCCAAAAACTGAAAATTGAGTACCCATATGATCCAACTATACCACTCCTAGGGATATACCCTAAAAACACAAAAATACAGGGCCTAATAGATAGCACAGCGGTAATGTGTTTGCCTTAGACACAGAAGGACAGTGATTCGAATCCAGGCATCCCATATGGCCCCCTGAGCCTGCCAGGAGCAATTTCTGAGCATACAACCAGGAGTAACTCCTGAGCGCTGCTGGTTGTGACCCCAAATAAACAAAAAACCCAAAACAAAAATACAATACAAAAATTCCTTCCTCACACCTATATTCTTTGCAGTGCTGTTTACAATAGCCAGGCTCTGGAAACAACCTAGATGCCCCTAAATAGATGAATGGCTAAAGATACTATGGTACACACACACACACACACACACACACACACACACACACATATATATATATATGTATATATATATATATATATATACAATGAAATATTATGTAGCAGTCAGAAGGGATGAAGTCATGAAATTTTCCTATACATGGATGGATATGGAATCTATTATGCTGAGTGAAATAAGTCAGAGGGTGAGAGATAGACGCAGAATAGTCTAACTCATCTATGGGATTTAAGAAAAGTAAAAGACATTTTTGCAATAATTCTCAGAGACAAAATAGAAGAGTGCTAGAAGTTCCAGCTCACAACATGAAGCTCACCACAAAGAGACACCTAGAACCATCATAACAATTTTAATGAATGATAGAAGTAGAAAGCTTGTCTAGAGCACAGGCTGGGGTAGGGCGGGGAGGAGGGACACTTGGTATATTGGTGATGGGAATAAAAAAAAGGATAAAAACAGGTTAAAAAAAAGATAGAAACAGTGTTGTCATGAAATAGAAAAAAGAAAGTGCTAAGAAACTGTACTTTTCAGACATAACCTTTATTTTCTCTCATTCACTAGAAATCTTTTTAAGCTAAGTTTGTGTGTGTATGTTTGTGTGTATGTGTGTGTGTGTGTGTGTATGTGAGAGAGAGAGTTTGTTTGGGCCACACCCAATGATGCTCTGTGGTTACTCCTGGCTATGAGCTCAGAAATCTTTCCAGGCCTGAGGGACTATATGGGATGATGGTATTCGAGCTATCATCCTTCCCTGATCAGCTGCATACAAGGCAAATTTCTTTTTTGTGAAAAATCTATTTTAATTTGAGGTTCCATTTTTTGTTTATATTTGCTTTGTGATGGAAACAAATCACAGAAAATAATCAGAGGTTAATATCATGCAAATTTCTGTTTACTTGGATTATTTCATGAATTTTGGTATTAAGGATCAAACCGGTTTTTGATACATATAAGTCAAGCACCTTAATTCCTGTACTTGTCTTCATTCCCTGTAATTATTTTTAAAAATATTCTGTATGGTGTGAGATAGATCAATTTCTTCCTTTCTTTTATTTTTTATACAGCTATTCAGTTTTCTAATCAAGTTGTTGAAAAGGCTTTTTATCCTCCCCTGACTGAATACATTTAGATTGATTGTTATTTGGTGGGGGGCACACTGGGTGGTGCCTAGGGCTTACTCCTAGCTATGCACTCAGATATTGCTCCTGGCTTGAGAAACCGTATGGGACTCTGTGGGATCAAACTAAGGTTCATTCTAGACCAGTGGTGGGCAACCTTTTTTTTCAACTGAG
This sequence comes from Crocidura indochinensis, assembly GCA_004027635.1. NCBI lineage: Eukaryota > Metazoa > Chordata > Mammalia > Eulipotyphla > Soricidae > Crocidura > Crocidura indochinensis. The sequence continues at coordinate 9,052 of PVKC010032734.1, read as the reverse complement.
CCAAATCTTGCCAAAACCACGATTGAAATTTATTTTGAGAGCCACATTTTTAAACCAAAAATACATAGAATGGTATACTGCTTTTAGTTTCAACAAGTTTTTATTGAGAATATTCTGCATGCAAGTATCCACATAGGTCGGGAGGATACAAATACACAACTAATAAAACAAAAACTTTAGAATGCATCCATACTCAGGGAATTAGCATGCTTCCCTAGTGGAGTTTCTCCCTGACACTGCCCACATCTCTCATTGCCAAGTTCCAGAAGCATATAGTTCATATTCATCCACTCCATCCCACCCTCAACCCTTCCTTTTTCTGTGTCAGAAATTGAGTACCCAGAGGCAGGCAGGCCAAGTCATTGCTACACCGACCGAATGACACGCTGCTGATTTAGAAGGTTCAGTCTTCTGAGGGCAGCAGAGAGAGGATGCTGCCTCAATGCTGCAGCTCCACACAGAATGTCACGCCTCCCCCCAACCACATGACCAGACTAGAACTGTGTGGAGCCGGCCACCGGGGCTGCACATAGGGTGCGCACTGACAGAGGCTAGAAGCAGTCTTGACTCCTTGAGCTGCCTCCCAGCACACAGAAGAGCTGCATTAAAAAGTGTAAAGAGGGGCCCGGGAGATAGCATGGTGGGGCCCAGGAGATAGCATGGAGGTAAGGCTTTTGCCTTTCATGCAAAAGGTCATTGGTTCAAATCCCGGTGCCCCATATGGTCCCCCGTGCCTGCCAGGAGCAATTTCTGAGCATGGAGCCAGGAGTAACCCCTGAGCACTGCCGGGTGTGACCCAAAAACAAACAAAAAAAAAAGTGTAAAGAACCGCATGTGGTTCGCGAGCCATGGCTTGCCGACCACTGTCCTAGACTAGCATGCATGCAAGGCAAATGCCTTATAGCTTGTGCCACTGCTCCAGTCCCTATATTGATTGTTGTTAACTTTCCAAGTAATTTCTTAGGTATATTGGTCTTAAAGTACATTTTCATTCTAGTAATACACTTTTTGATTACTATGAATTTCAAGTAAAATTCAAAGTCAGAAAATATAGTGTCTTCTTTCTTATCCTAAGTCACTTTACTGGAAATTTCATTATTCTATTCAAATTTAAATTTGTTTATTCTAAAGTCTTGGAAAGTATCTTTAGAATTTTGGTGGCCATTGCATTGAATGTGTAAAATATAAATGTGTACAATGGTCATTTTAGCAATATTTATTCTTCCAATTTGTGATTATGGACTGACTACTTATTTATTTCTTTGTGTCCTCTTTTTCTATAGTGACAGATTTTACTCTGAATAAGGCTTTCATCTCTTTCAGTAATTTGATTTCTAGATATTTGAGGTTGTTGTCTCTACTTTATATAAATCAGTATATTTTTAAAATTCTCTCTCTTCTAGTTCATTTTTACATAAAAGAATTCAGCATATTTGTGTTTTATTATATTAAGTTAGTTTACAGTGAGAAATGATACATTCATGCAATTTGACGCAACATGGATGGAAGTGGAAGACATGTTAAATTCAGAAAAGGAGAAGTTAGTAAGTCAGAAAAAGGATGAATACAGAATAACAACACTTAAATGTGGTATTTAAAATAACTGCTTGAAGAAATGCAATGGGTTAAATGAGAGTTGTCTCAAACTCCTTAGCCCCAGAGTATAGTAATGAGAAGAAAAGAAACTGAGTAGAAGAGGTGAAAAACAAATATGAAAGGATGGGAATCAGGGGCCAACAGCTCTCAGATGACTTGGTACTATTAAAAAGATCTGAATATCCAAGCTGAAAGCAATAACAATGGAATCAAGAGACCCAAACTTGAATAATCTAAATTGAAAATGGGCCTATTATTCTGGCAGTATGTTATTCTGGGAACATGAAGGGTGGTATAGGGTTCACTTGGGAAACATTGGGGGAAGGAAGTGGACACTGGTGGTGGGACTGACCCTGATTCATTGACCCTGATATCTGAAACCCAACTATGAAGGACTTGGTAAATCACAATGGCTTCAACAAAATAAAATTTAAAATTAATTAATTAAATCAGTAAATTAAAATTAATTGATTAACATACAGTGATAAACCTTGAGATTCAACGTCCTCAAGGTTATGTTACCACAAAAGTTTACAGAATAGTAAAAATGGCAAGTTTAATCAGAAAAGTTACTTGTAGAATCTAAAATCATTACTCCTTAAGTTAAGACATTGGATGGTACATATGGTAACATGCTTGAATTAAAGTTATAGGACAGATAAAAGTCTTCTCTAGAGATTTCAAGAAAGAATGAATTTTGTGTGTCAAATTTATTGTAGGAAAATAAAATCTACATAGGTAGTGGTGAGATAAATCCTGCATTTTGCAAATAAATGCAAATAGAACCACGGATTAAATAGCAGCTGTTCACACACAGTAGAGGGGGGGGGTGGATGCCATTAGAAATTAAAAAAATAGGGGCTGAAATGATAGCGTGGGTGTAGGGCATTTGCCTTGCATGTGGTCAATAAGGGATAGATCTGGTTCATTTCCTGTTATCCCATAAGGTCCCTTTAGCCTGCCAGAAGCAATTTCTGAGTGCATAGCCAGGAGTAATCTCTGAATGCTGCTGGGTATGGCCTCAAAATAAAGCAAAGCAAAAAAGAAATAAGAATATAATGAACTAACTCTGATAAGGTAGAAAGAGTTGTCTAGACCTGAATAAACTGAGAAGACTTTTTGTTATTCTGGTTTATAAATTCTCACAAAAACTTTTGGAAATGAGTAGAAATCTATGAGTTTTGCTATTATATGTATTATGATAGATATATTAATATCTTAAGTGAAATGGGTTCTCAACCCTTGAGTTATGCCACTATTTTGACTACAGATTTTTTACTTAGAAGAACCCCTGGTGATATATCAAAGATAATATGAATATATTCAGCTCAATATCATGGAGAAAAGTGAAGTAAGAAGGTTACTTAAACATCCTTACTTATATATTAAAGTTTAGTTTTTGAAAGGTTTAATTTTTATAAGGGCTTTATAAAGAAGCTTACTTACATACCGAGGTTTAATTATAAATGGATAGTTGAGGGGCCAGGGCGATAGTGCAGCAGTAGGGCATTTGCCTTGCACATGGCTGATCCAGGATAGACCTTGGTTCAATCCCCCAGTGTCCCAGATAGTCCCCCAAGTAAGGAGCGAATTCTGAGTGTATAGCCAGGAGTAACATCAGTGCAATAAAATTAAAGAAATAAATTGATAGGTGACATGAGATTTTAATTTTTTTTTTACTATTTTTGTGTCTTTTTGCCATCTATGGAAACAATGTACCATTATTTTGCTACTAATTACCATTGCAAGAAAACTTGGAATGAAAGTTCTTAGGGTTCTTGGAGCATTTCCATACATAGTTACTTTGTTTTACTAAAATAATCTCTCAAATATGAATAAATAGAAAGACAAATTTAAAGTTGCAAGAAAAAAATCAGCTAAATTAATGGGGCATGAATAATTTAGATCTGAAAAAAAGAATCTTTAATTTACTATTTTAATCATAGATATAGTAATATGGATTACACTAGTATTAGGATTTAAAGTAATTCCCGGTTAGAAGTTCACAGTAAGGGGCCCCGGAAATTGCATGGAGGTAAGGCGTTTGCCTTTCATGCAAAAGGTCATCGGTTCGAATCCCGGTGCCCCATATGGTCCCCCGTGCCTGCCAGGAGCAATTTCTGAGCATGGAGCCAGGAGTAACCCCTGAGCACTGCTGGGTGTGACCCCCCCCAAAAAAAAAGAAGTTCACAGTAAGAGCCTGAAGTGCTATGATTATTTCAGCCACTCTGAAACTGCTGGGACCGAACCATCCTGTGTAGTGCTGAAGGACATCCAAGACTGGAATCACTGATGCTTGAGCACTATGTGGTACCAAGAATTGAACCATGTTGGACCACAAAGACATTTGTCCCAAACACTGTATCAATTTTAGCTCCATTCTCAAGTATTTTCAGAATAGTCCTCAATTTGAGAATAATCTATGTCTAAAGATAACTTCACTTGGATTTCCTAAAAACTCTCATCGATGAGAAATAGAAATAGAAATGTGAACTAATAACACTATTTTTTGTTCTCTGGGATTTTGTTCTCAAGTTTAAGTTCCAAATTTCTCTGCCCTTTTTCGTTCCAATTTTAGTATATGTGCTGCCGAAGCGAGCACTCTCTGCCCTTTTTCTTTGGAAAATTAATTTTATTTATTTCTCTAGCTATACTTTTTCACGTTCCTGTAACATGTTTCAAAACAATTCTCTATGTTGTAATTCTCTCCTCACCCACAAGATGGTAGTAATTCTATACTTTTCACCTCAACTTGTTAAGTAATTTCCCATAATAGTTTTCGAACAATGGCTTAAAACTCAAAATTTCTAACTTCTGGTATTGAAGACAGCACTGAAACAGAGAGTTTTGTAGATAGAAGCATTTCATCTAAAACCAAAAAAAAAATTCTTTGCAGTACATTCAAATGTTTAATATTTAAACCACTCTTGCAAATTATGCCAGAAGTAAGGGATTTATGTCATGTGAAGATAGAAACCATGTAATCACTAGATGCATCATATTTTGCTTGTTTTCTGAAAGGCAATAAAGTTGGTATGTTAACTCATAGCCATTGTGTGACTAAAATAAAAGTGTGAGTGAGAGAGGGTGAGACAGAGATAGAAAGGGAGAGCTATCAACCATGATAATTGCAGAAATTAATCTTAATAAATATTTAAGAATTGTTCAATATTCTCCCAAATTAAAATGTGCAAAGAAGTATCTTCAAAAACTATAATATTGAACTAGAAACAATAAAAACCTTGATGAAATTAAAGAGCTGAAATCAGGAAAGCCAGTATTGGTTGGTCGAGTGAATTATATACAGTGGCTCATATCAATCCTTATTTTTGCTTTCCTTGACCACTGTAATTTAATGGGTCCAAAGAACTAGCACTGATCACCAAAATATATATAATTTTCAGGCTGAGGCAATAAAAAATTCATGCAAGTTTTTCAGGTATCTCTCTTTTTCATATATTATACATGGAAATAACTATCCATGCATTCTCTAATGGTCAGTACCAGGTAAGAACTAACTAGATGCTGGCAGTATCAACCTATGTGAGTAACTGTGTAATACATAACAACTACCAACTCATATGGGAGATAAAATGTGAATAAAAATAATTTTTGTTGCATTAGCTATTGACATTTGAAGTTTGATTTTAAATATGTAACAGATGCCCAGGGTGTTGTATATTTTCTCTATTCAAGTTTATGCTTCCTGCAAAATTCCTTTTCAATACATTTCTTATATTTATTTTAACTTATTTGCCTTAATCTTTTTGTCTAGAGTAGAAATTTTAAGTCATCTTAACATTTATTTTTATTATTTATTTATGTATGTGTGTATGTATTTGAATCCTTGACCTATATGTTTGTTAAAATAATGTCTTTATTTTTCTTAAAACCCATAGATAAGAATATTCTCTGTGTTTCTCCCACTCCCTCCGACATTTCACTCAGCATAATAATTTTCATATCTATCCATGTATATGCAAATTTCATGACTTCATCTTTCCTGATAACTGCATAATATTCCATTGTATATATATACCAGACTTTCTTTAGCCATTCATCTATTAAGGGGCATCCTGGTTGTGTCCAGATTCTGGTTATTGTTAATAGTGCTCTGATGTATATAGGTGTAAGGAAGGGATTCTTGTATTGCATTTTTGTCATCCTATGGTATATCCCTAGGAGTGGTATACTGGATCAAATGAGAGCTCAATTTTCATTTTTGAGGAATCTCCATGTTGTTTTACATAAGGGCTGGACTATAAGGCATTCCCACAAGTAATGAATAAGAGTCCCTTTCTCTCCACATCCCTGCCAGCACTGATTTTTCATTTAGCCATCCTCATATTCATCTATTTTGTTACAAACAGCACAATTTCTTTTGTGTTATGGCTATCACATTTTTTAAGTATTTTAATAATTTATATTTGAAACCATTGTGATCTACAAAGACCTTTTAGTTGACTTTCAGATATACAGTGAATCAGGGCCTCCAGTGTCAACCTTCCTCGACCAATTATCCCAGAGTGCATCCCATACCACCACCCTTTGCTCTCTGACTTTCCTGTACTACAGGCCCATTAAGTTTAGATTGTTAAAATTTAGGTCTCTTGATTCAATTGTTGACTTTGACTTGGATATTTAGTTCTGTTCTTTTATTTCTTTACCAATACACCTGAGAACACTTGGCTATTGGCGCCTATTCTTTTTTTCTTATCATTTCAACTACAATTTATTTAAAATTTTTAATATTTTTTAGAGACTATGACTTACAATACTTTTACATTACAACACCATATCAATTACTAGAGTACCCACTTCCCCCTACTATGGACAGAAGACATCTCTTTTTTATCAATTCCTTTTATTGCCCTCCTCACCACAAACTGAATCCTATAGAGCAATTCTCCAGCTACCAGATCTTCTTTAGTGTAGAACATACTTCATTTAAAAGGGAAAATGTGGAAGGAAAGAAGAGAAAATTAGTGCATAAACAATCCCACATATCTTCAGTTTTGGGCTTTAGATCTGGTCTAGAGGTAAAGGTTTTTTTTTTTTTTTTGTAGTTGGAAATAAAAAGATTTACTGTAAATTAGAAAGAGAAAGAAAATATACTCCCAGTCTGAGGAGTAACTTTGTCTATATATAACTACATTCTAGTGTTTCTTTAAATGAGAGCAGCAGTTTTCATTGTACTAGTCATCATTTGGGACTAAGAAATAAAAGTTATTTCCACATATATCAATTTGAATAACTATTCCATAAAGTTTAATTTAGGTTGTTGGAAGAAATCTTTGGGGCTTTATTTTCCTAGGCTACCTTTGATTCTGGCTAGAGAACTTGACAGAGGAAAAGATTTGAAGAAGTCTAGAAGAGACTTGTAGAAAATGGGAAGTCTGAACAGATTTAGAGCTGTATGCACTGAGTAAACTTGGTCTACAGGGAAAGCATGGAAGCTAGTAAGTTCTAGTAAAAGCTAGAAATCTAGTAATCTAAGGAATATGAAGACCATAATTGAGACCTGAAAACTAAATCAGTAACAGAAACTAAAGCAGCTTTAAGTTCCTCTTAAAAACCATAATGGCAAACAATATTCAGGTGTATAGTAAATATTGTACTAAAAACCAAAGAAACTAAAAGAACCACAACAAAAATACATTATTGTTTTTTGCTTCTCTGAGGTTTTATATATATATAAGTTACATATAAATATATATATGTACATATATAAATTTATTCCCATGTAACCACATTTGGGTTTTTTTTTTTTTTTGGTTTTTTGGGTCACACCCGGCAGTGCTCAGGGGTTACTCCTGGCTCCATGCTCAGAAATTGCTCCTGGCAGGCACGGGGGACCATATGGGGCACCGGGATTCGAACTGATGACCTTTTGCATGAAAGGCAAGTGCCTTACCTCCATGCTCTCTCCCGGGCCCCATGTAACCACATTTGGAAGGATCATTTTTTCAAGGATATAGAGTACTGAGAACATCATAAAAGGGACTTAGAACTTAACTATATAAATTGTTAAAATTTAAAAAATATTTGTTTAAATATAATTTTAATTGGATTTAACACTTTCATAAGTGATACCAACACACAAGTGTCTATTATCTAATATGCCCCGAATTTATGACCCTAGTATATATACATAAATGATGAAGTCAGTGCACATATCATGTATAGCTTAGTAATTATTTAGTTAAGATTAAAATTAAAACTTCCAAAATATATGATAGTGGTTCTTGGATATTAGAATAAAATTCAGCATATTAGTAATTTATTGATTACCCATAATTCCAATATATTCCTTGTTTTTAAAATTTTTAAAATTTTTATACATGACCTTATTTAGCCAATTTCCTCAGTCATTGTGTTCTTCATTTTCATGTTGGCTTTGAAACAAGTATATGTTGACACCATTTTCTTCACTTTTAATATTATTTAACTAAATTTACTCAAATATTGTTGTACTTATACAAGTAACTGTAACCTCCCCATATTACTTATATTTTCTCTCAGAAACTGCTGTCATCATTTTAAAATATTTAAAAAATTGGAAAATCAAACACTCAAAAGCTTTTCATGTCTTCCTTTTGCTCTTGGAATAATATTTAACTTTGTAAGCAATGTCAACAAAGCATTACAAGATTTATTTTCTGGTTGCTTTGAAAACTTACCTCTTTTACCATGCTACTAATTTTTCCTTTAGCACAGTACTTGACAGAACTCATGAAATTTCTCAGACCTATTATGATGTTTGCACATGTTATGTATATGACATTCTATTTTCTCAAAATGCTAGCAGTATTTTTATAGTGCATATATCCCATCTCAAATATTACATATACTTTTATAAGAAATTTTCTCTTTGTTATATTTATCAAATAGTCAATTGTATGTACATGTATTAGACTCTATAACAATTTTGATGTATGCATTCTGTTGCTCTTAATATTCCCCTCATAATATGAACTTTATAAGGACATATATTTTGTCTAATCAGAGTTGTATCCCCATAATATATAAAGTCATTAGAAATTCATGACACAAATAAATACTTCAGAAAGGAGAGGACGAATTAATGGAAGAAAAATGGAAGAAAAAAAGGAAGGAAGGATGATAGGTGTAGAGAAATTCCTGAATTCAAACCTTTTGAGGTGTAGGGGTATTGGACCACATTCTGTAGTGCTCAGGATTTATTTCTGTGTCTGTGATGAAGGGTGACTCCTGCTGATGCTTAGTAAAGTATATGCGATGTTGTGAATTGAACAGGAATCCAACTGGGTTGATCGCATGCATGGAAAGTGCCTTAATATCTGTTCTATCTCCATGACCCTCAAGCCATTGTTAAAGCAATATAAATATATATTTACTTTTTTGCTATATTATATAATAAAAATTACTTATTTCATAAATACATATATCTTCTGTTAGAATTTAGAGTCATAGTATG